>SJOL01008644.1:360227-387237 GCA_004794785.1 Opisthorchis felineus
ATAGAAATTTGGAAGGGACACCTTTGATCGCCAGACACTGCCAAAGTTGCTGACGATCGACGGAATCAAAAGCAGCTTTCAAATCCAGAAAAACGACCAACGTGGGCCGTCTGAAGGAGTGGCGCTGTTCAAGAATTTGTCTCAAGGTAAAGATATGGCCGATGCATCCTCGACCAGGGCGAAACCCAGCTTGATTCTCACGAATCTGTCTCTGCCCATAATCCATCAACCTGCGCACCTTAAATGCGACGGATACCAGGCTGATACCACGATGGTTTTCACATGACATTCTTGCTCCCTTTTTGAAAACTGGGATGACGGTTGAGGAGCTCCATTCGGCTGGTATTCTGTTTTCGTTCCAAATCTTCTGAAGCATGGTTGTCAGACTGTTCACCAGGACCTCGCTACCTTCTTTGAAGAGCGCGGGGTGTAGACCATCCGGCCCAGGTGCCTTGGTGCGCCTCAGGATTGATATCTCACGCTGGATTTCGGTTGCTGATGGTGGGTTGGTGTCAATGTTTCATTCCGGTCCGCTTGGTTCTTCCAGCGGTTGTGTCGAAGGAGACCAGGTGAACTGCTCTTTGAAGTGCTCAGCTCACCGTTTAAGAGTGGATTTCTGTCCCGTCTTTTTCACATATTGTCTCACTGACACCTGCCTTCTTTAGACCGGTTGATGGAATCAGCTGAAACAGGGCGCGGCTGTTGCATGCAGCGAAAGCCTTCTCCATTTCTTGGGCCTTCGAAATCCACCAGCGTTCTCTGTCATTCTTCAAGCTCCTGATTATCCAGTGTTTGAGGGATCTGCGTGCGCCATCATAGTCGCTAGTTGCTGGTATGACCCTTCTGGCAGCAATAAGATCTGCTGATCTCGAAGGTATCCAGTGTTCACTTAGTCGAGTCAGATGAGTTGGACAAACAGTTCTGAAAGCTGAGAGCATCGCGAGATGGCTCACTGGTTAGAGCGCGAATTTACTGATCGGAAGGTACGTGGTTCGAACCCGACATCTGCCTCTCGACTTTCCCTGTCTAGGTTTGGGCAATCTGGCAGTATCCCAGCCCTCGTGCTTCCTTCTGTTTGCATGGCAGCTAGGAACGATTTTTTTGCTTCTGTAACTCGCCTCCATTCAACCTCCGAGCAATCTTCGTCGTCCACATGACTGTGAGTTTCCAGTAGCTTTCTAGCCAGATCAGCTCGATACTTTTCAGCTACTGAAACTTGTCGAAGTTGATGAACGGAGCTGCTCTCTTTCGGCACGCGTAGTGCCGGGCGGGAAGCGATGGCGGGACCGCACGATGGCATGATCAGAGTCAAGTTGCGTACCCCTGAAGGAACGGCAATCCTTAACTGAGGCTCTCCATCGGTAACTGATAGCCATATGGTCCAATTGAGTCCACGACTGTCTTGTGGTAGGTGGCCTCCAAGTAACTCGATGTGAGAGTTTGTGTTGGAAGTCCGTACTGACCAGGAACAGACGATGATCTGCACACAACTGAAGAAGCCGCTCCCCATTATCCGTACGCTCAGCATCGAATCCGAATCTACCACCCAACTGTGCTTCTTCCGGACTTAGTCGTCCAACTTGGGCATTCATATTACCCGCCAGGATTACTATATCCGTCCTTCTTGCTGACCGAAGCGGTCGTGACAGATCTTGATAAAACTTGTCCTTCTCAGTCTCAGAACTGTTATCTGTTGGGGCGTATGCTGACACGACAAACAAACACCGTTTACCGCATCGATCTGCGTTAATCTTAATTGAGCCAGACAACCGAACAGCAGAAAGGCGACTGTTTACTGGGATCCAGTCCAGTAAGGCGCTTTCAACCTT
Organism: Opisthorchis felineus; assembly: GCA_004794785.1. NCBI lineage: Eukaryota > Metazoa > Platyhelminthes > Trematoda > Opisthorchiida > Opisthorchiidae > Opisthorchis > Opisthorchis felineus. The sequence continues at coordinate 362,057 of SJOL01008644.1, forward strand.
GGGGCTGAGTGCAACTCTCACACCGTAGATACCACGAGTCATTGCGTCAGGGCAACCGGATACCCGAAGAGTGAAATGTCGAACATCTGGGCTCGTCCTAAGTGGCTTGAGGACCACGACCGAAGTGGGGTCTTGTATGCGTGTTTCGGAGACACAACATACATCGATAGAGAGGGAAAGCAAGTTTTCAGCAAGGGATGCCTGTTGCCCAATTTGACATAGAGTACGGATATTAAAGGCTGCAACGTAGATAAGGTCTTTTGAAGTTAGTAGGTGATTATTTTGGTTTATTTTTCTGGGCGATGGTTGAGACACGGAACAGTGGCTAGGGGATTGGCAGATGGATTTATTGCACTGCATTGTACGATGGGTGGAGAGAAGTGTGGGAGAAGGCCGGCGAGCGAAGAGCTGCAAGGGCAAATGACACTTCCCGGTTGCCCAGGCCGGAGAAGGGGGTTGAGTTGAGGTACCCCACCTTGAGCCTTTGACTCAAAAGTCTGACCCACAAGGCAGTGGGAGGATGTAGGGTTTTGTTCGGGGACCCTGCCTCTAGCCTCTGACTCAAGAGTCTGGACCGCGAGACAGCGGTTGTTAGGGTTTTCTTGGGGGACCCTTCCCGGAGCCAATGACTCAATAGTCTGACCTACTTGGCTGTAGGGGACCGGCCTGGCCCCGGGGCGCAGGGAGTAGGGCATTACTGTCTCACTCCTGATGCGGCTGCGCACAGCAGGTGTCTTCTGAGCAGCACCGGACTCGTTGGTTTTAAAAGTATTTCGACCGTATTGAATAATGCGCCGGCGGTCACGGTCAACCGTTGGGCGATCGGAGTGAGCAGTTTTTGGGGCCGACCTTTTCTAAGCCGTCCTTCCTCGGGGAAAGGCAACATCGCTGCTTCCATAAATATGGACATGCTGGTCACCTGGAGGAAACGCCTTACTGCCTTCACACTCATATCGCAGAGGACAATACGACTTTACCTCCAGGCCGCCTCGTAATACGATTACTCGCACTACGAGGACTCGCTGTTCTTCGTCGGGCTGCTCCCCGTTGGCCTTCCTGGCATTTAGGAACTGAGTTCCAGCCAGCATAGCCCGCAGGATCATTGCAGCACAGAAGCCCGACCACCACAAGGTGACAGCTTTGGGTCGGGCTATGAAAAAAACAGACACTGTTAGACCTATCCAACCATCCACCGGTGTTGACACTGATGCCTCACTGTCGTAAAGCCACAAAAAAATCATCTCGATGCACAACGAAAGTAAGGAGAATTTCGGATTAAACAGCCCGCCCAATTTTGCATGTCAACGCACCGATGCTCCCGATCCTCCGTTAAATGGGCACACAGCGAAGACCAATAACGTTATCTGTCAGTAAAATTTTAAGACAAACTGGATAGCTTAGTCTGCGCCAAACTCTCCCCAAAAAGCAGGAGCAACTGTAGGGTATTGTCTTCGAAGTCCTACAAAATTTTTGTTGTTTCCAGGGGATCACTAAAATTCCTAACTCCCTCATTTCATTCCACAGAGATGAACATTGTCTGGAATACACTATTTTTTAAGTTCTTCAGAATGACATCAAACTTATCTTGTCTGCGTGATCAGATGAGTCCGCGTGTGTAAACTAGACGAGAGCACCCTCGATTATCACGCTCGTCTGAATGAAGCCGTCTCCAAAATAACACAGGATGGCATGACTAAGACACAATAAGAATTTCCTTTCTTTATTTTTGCGCCACGTAGTTTTCTGGCAACTATTCTATTTTCCACTATTAGTCGTTCCTCCGAACGCAGTTAAAACCGAGTTCTATACCACAGCTTTGTGCTTACGTTGGTCAATTTGACTGTTGCTTCTGAGGCAGTATGACTTAGCGGGTAGAATTCGTCTACCTGTAGACACGAGACAATCGGATACTAATAAGTGGATATCACCAGTTGAACGCTAGGGAGTAAAGCCGCTGGTCAGGAATAGATGTATGTATGGAGACAGTGCCCTTTAGATATTCAGGGGTAAATGGTCATATCTGAATGATAAGAATGAAATAGTAATTAACCTTTTTAATCAACCGGAAAAAACCTGGAACTGACGATGACATCGTCGTTTCACAAAGGTTTGGTAGACAATCGACTGTGCCTAAAAGTATTATGCAACCACAGCCTTGTAGCTTGTCAGAAATCCACCAGGCAGATGCCATCATGGGACTGATAGTAGACGGAATAGGTTCCCCACCCCATTTTCTGGCCGGACTCTTCACAGATACTATGAAACCCCTCGACGGAAAATCGAGTACTTATGTTAAGAATTCATAAGACTTATCCAACAAAGACCCGAATTTCCCTCTGGAGCTAGATGACATTTGTGTGAGTTTCGACGGCACCTCGTTACATACGAAAGTGCCGAAGGGGGACTCTTCAGAAATAGCCAAGCCACACAAGTCAACTAATACGGGTGATTTTGCATTATTCGGCCGCACATCCTATGTCGGTATTTGCTGGTATTCCCTCATCAAACCAAGTAAGGCCCTGTGCACAAAAAAAGTTTATCGAACATCGGTCCAAATTGAAGTAAAGAACAAACTTCGAGATGGTGGATAAATCAGCAAGTTTCATTAAGTGTCAGTTAAGGTAAGCGCGGCGAAACTCAACAGGATGGAGATGGGACTGCGATGATTCCATAAAAGCCGGGGATACCTGAAGTTGTTCGAAGGATTTTAAACAAGGCTTACGTAAGAGTAGCGTTACTGAGAAGAAACAATCTGGACTGACAGAATAGAAGACTCGCCTCCAGGTAGGTAGAACCGTAAATTGTGTTTAAAAAACCAGAAGCAACGGTTACACTAAGGTTTATACGGAATAGACGGCTAGAGAACACAAGAGAAGAGCCAAAAGACTGCCAGACAACGCAGGCGAATATCTAGCGCTAGTCAGAGACTCAGTAATAGCGGAACATGAACTTCACACGGGATACAAAACAGCTTTAGAAAATGTTTAAGTTATGGTACGGGGACTACTATACACGCCACACATCCCAGGGTGAACAGAATAGAAGGTATAGAACTAGCGAGCATGTGGAGTGCAGATTTAGAACAGTCCAGCTGGCACGTTGCGGTGGGTGGTTATCATAAAGAGATGTGGTTTAGAACTGAAGTACATGACTCAGGCCAACCAAAAGATCACGTACACACACCTCCTACTAGACTGTCGTAACATTTACGAACCGTAGCGAAACAAACCCATTTGCAAACAAATTTGGTTTTTCGAGAGACATCATAAACAAGAGATTCAGCTGGGTTCCAGGTGAGTCTCTCGAAAAACCAAATTTGTTTGCAAATGAGTGTATTGCGCAGTGCAGTTCGGTTTCAAGTAGAACATAAGGTAGACGGAAACTCGGGGAGTGCGCCTACCTGATGAGCCCCAAGAAGGGCGAAACCGGTCGTGGGCTGTCGAAGCGTTTTCAGCAACCTTGTGAGTAGTGTATTACGTCTATTTACGAACCCTGTAGATCAGCAAAATTTGCAAATGATACACAACTGGAATCATCAGTAGGACGGCTATGAACCGTAAAAACATGTGAGCAACCAAACCTGATGCAAATTATTTTATCCCTCCTTTCACCACCCGGTGGATCATGAGACAGAGGCATCCGCTCTAACCGACAAGAATTTCCAACCGACATTCAACGTTGAGTTAGTGTGCTAGAAAACTTGCTGAGCAATTATCCGTCTTTTTTAACATTCGGCCAACCTAATATCCTACTCAGCTGGATTGATGAAGCTTTTGCGTTAAAAGAGAAACGTTGCACAGTTAATAAGCCACCAATTGTTTACCAAACCTTTCTGAACACGTCGATCAACCTCAATACGTTTGGACCAAGCGTCCGTACTGAGAATACGGTACTCGATGCAGGCATTTCTCAGATAGATCTCTGGAAGATACCACCTGGTGTGCACGATAAACACCAGTTGTCTTTGCAAAGCACACATCTCGCTAAGTAACTATACGCACTTCTGAGCCCCAAAATCCAGTGGTTCACAGGAATTGCTGGTGATTTCACCATTAGGTAGTGTAACACCGATTGGTACGGGAAGCAAGGAATTACTGCTCCCTTTACCTAAACGAGTGACCAGAATGCCTGTTATAATGCTGATGAATGATGGTGCACACGAGCAAAACTACCCAAAAGCTAACAGAGACGGCTAGTTCATGGTTTGGGAAATGAAGACCGAAGGGATTCGATTTAACCGCTTTTACGTGTCTGAAAGACACTTTTTATAGCGGGGCATTTACTCTCAATACAGACCAATGAATCACCTGTGATGTTACTTCCAAAGTTCGACGTGCCCTCCAACTAGTGCTTTGAAAACAGTCTTGTTCTGTTATTCTTTCTTAGTTATACGATCATATACTCCGGAGAAGAAAGTAGTGAAAGGACACAGTTCGATTATTTCATCCGCGAGTGGGTCGAGCTGCTCTAGTACTATATTAGTAAACGGTGCGAAGACCAACAGTTGAGTCCAAGCGTTTAGCTGCAACTAGCGTACAAGGTACGGAAGTTCTAGCTCTCACATTTTATCCATCTGAGGATTGGGAGAAGGTGTGAACGACAGTCACACAGTGGTGATAGGTTTCGGAGACTCCGAGTAAATATCCCCAACGATAGGCTGATCGTGTGAAAAGGTAAGTATCTTCGCTACTGAAATCAGGGAGTATATAGCTACTGGATTAATACACTAAATGTGGTAAAATATACCACTGTTTCGTTGAATCAGTTCTGCCAGTATACTTGAGTGTTGAGGTGTACCATACAGGGGACGTTAACCGCTAGTCGGCAGTCAAGAATTCAACCAAGCACGCCGGTTATTGCTTTCACACTTCATTAAGATCGAACTTATTGCCTTTTAAACATTCCCACAGAGCAGATGGATGAGTAAAAAACGCCCTATCGAACTTGACCCAACCAGCGTAGCCTACGCAGTCTGTGCCTCTTCTCCTGAAAACAACGACACGTGTTCAGCTGCAACACCCTTTCGGTGCCCAGCTGCCATGCCACTTGAAGGAAGCTCGAGGGCTGAGATACTGCCAGGTTGCCCAAGCTTAGACAAGAGCAGTCGAGATGCTGAGGTTGGGTTCGAAACATGGACCTTCTGGTCAGTAAGTTGGCGCCTTAACCACTGAGCTATCTCGGAAACCAAACACTGATCTAAGGCCCTCATTGGACCCGGGAAATGCATTTACACCACTTTCATGGGAGGGTTCATAGTGCCCCTACATGTATTCTCGATCCACATAGTTTGCTGCGGAGCTGCTACATTGGATTCGAGAGTTTCGTCACCTTGTTTATAAAGTGCTGGCTGCTCACCATATTGGCCTGAGGTCTTGCTATGGTTGAGATAAGGGATCTCATGTTAAATTTGATTTTGACGGGAAGCCGGTATCTACATATTATTGGAATAACCAACTCGAATTCACTGTGCACATCGCAGGTAGCCAACTGAGTTGTTCTTCAAACTATTAAGTGTTTCGTGAAGAAAAATTGGTGATCCATACCCTCTACCGATTGCCTCGATAAAAGTCAGTTTCTGGTGATAGAGAGAACAAATCGATGGTAGGATGTAAGAGTTGGTGAGAGGATGGGTCTCAGGTCCTAAGAAGTCAGAATCTGATTGGGTTCTCGCCCAGTTATGCGCAAATCCAAACGGAAAGCTACATTTGCGTCTAAAATACGGTGTAGGGTACAAACTGACTTGACAAATACGTTCTGTTCACTTGCACCAGATTAACAGCAAAGTGATGGAATTATCTGAGTCCGCAAATAAATCGGCCCCACCATGGCAGAGGTTCCAACGGAACCGAATGCAGCGAATGCCCGTGCACAAACTCACTGTAAATTAAGGCATGCGTCCGGGGAACATCGTTTAAGTTCAAACGGCTATAGAGAAGTGGCATGAAGGATACGCTGAAATACGGTCGGTCACTGGATCCATTGTGTCAGCCAACTGGGGTCGCGTTCACGCCAGTCCCAATTTATCAGCCGCGTGTGAGACTGACATTTCACTACGTGTAACTATCCGGTTACAACAACCGCTGCAAGTTAGGTGATGGGTTCTTCTACAGAACGTGGCCTCAGTGAGAACGGGTAGCCAGTAGAGTCCGGGTGATTAATCACCAAGAAACAAGCCTTTTAGGCTCCGATACAGTGTGACTGCGATAACGGGAAACTTACAGACTGCCAAGTCGTATTTGCCATGTTGCTGTAGACGTCAATTCCTGAGTGCGACGTATCAAATGAGCTGCCTTTGCCACGCTGAGCTGAACTGAAAATAAAAAGATTAGGAGGTTTAGGCTTACCAGATTCAGGTGTAGTGTGTACGAAACACTCGATAAACGTCCTCATTACTGACAGCTAGACCGATACTGAATTTCACAACCGTGGCGACCTACTTACTTGTAAAAAGCAGGGAAGCTGGAGATGTCCTGAAACGACCGATTCGCCCAGCTTTCTACGGATTAAGTCAATTCCTACTGGGTTCAGTAAGAAATGCATCATAGAGATGAAACAGAAAGATGAACAAAAATCTTGAATTCTTGCACACTGCACATATCCCACCGAAGTTGCTACACAAAGAGCGTGGACAACAACAAATCGTCGGTCAGCTGTAGCACCCTTTCGGTGCCTAACTGCCATGCCACCAGAAGGAAGCACGAGGGCTGGGATACTGTCGGGTTGCCCAAGCCTAGACAGGGAACGTTGAGATGCAGAGGTCGGGTTCGAACCACGGGCCTTCCGGTCAGTAAATTCGCGCTCTAACCACTGAGCCATCTCGTTCAACTGTGACACATTTTAGTTGCCTAACTGCCATGCCACCCGAAGGAAGCAAACATTGGTATTAACAAAGGATTCCCGTTAAATGAACGTCCCGATCTTGTCATGCTTACGGCTAGTATTCAGATAATAAGAACAATCACTCTCGTGCCTGGCCACCAACCAAAATAACGGCCAAAGTCAACCTGTCTGATGCTAAACTATGAAGAACACAAAACACCATAAAACTCATGCTATATTTCACCCATAGAATAAGTTGTGAGGCGTGGGTCCCTGACTGTTGATGCTGCTCTTCATCATTAAGCAGAGGATTCGGATTTCGGATGCGCCTCGATATATGCCACTACACTACTTTACTTTACCGTAGAACAACAATAGACACCAAAATGGATAAAGGTGGGTATCTTCGTGAAATTTCATCCGGAATTTACAGCAGACTTCTTCCAGAGCTTTAGAAAAAGCGCGAACTGTGTATACTGAGAGAATCAGGGAACACTGAGTCCTTTTACTTTCTTCGAGATTCACGGCAGCCAAGCGGTAAAATGGTGCCACAGCTGGAACATTGATTTCAATCTTCCACCCATAACCCATCAATCCACGCTCGTCGAGGAACACAATCATCCATAAAAACCAGCCAAACTGATGTACTTTGCAACGTCACATTTCTAAGTAACCGACATTCCCCTTCCTAAATTATGCACCACGGAGTGTCTGAACATTTCAAACAACCTCAGCTGACCTACAAATCTTGAAAGAATACTCCCCGAATGGCAAATGATACTTTATTATCACAAATTATGGCCAGCACTTGTTCCACTAAAACCTCGTTATGAAACGTGCGACTGCTTGAGCCATGCCGCACTGGACTGTGTTTTCTAGGACCTTTTAAGACTTTTGTTTTGTAGTAAAATCAATGAAACAAGTTTCCAGGATGCGATTGAACTTCAAGGGCTGTCCTGGTTGATTTTCTGGTCACGATGATCTTTGCTTACAACTTTACTTTCATAGTACTTTCGGATACTCAGCGCTCTCTTCACATCAATTTGTCCCAATTATTTTCCACTTCTACAACAGAATGTTGTTTGCCGGTATCGAGATCCACCATTGTTCGCTTCTTCCGCATACGGCTTCACCTCTCTCCGACAGTATTACGTGATGAATCGCTCAATTAAATCATCCTTCAAACGCACGTCCTCTTCTTGATGCTTTGTCCACGATTCGATATCTTAGTTGTTGGCAAGTCTAATTGCATTTAATAGTGTGTGGAGGTAGTAATCAACTCCTTTCCCAAAGCAGCGAATCCCTGGGGATACGCCAAAAATCCTCCGAAAACGATAAGGTAATTCTTTCAAGATCAGTATATACAACACAGATAGGCGCATGTGTTTGAAGATAACACCAATGAGCCCATTCTGAGACCTCTGCTTCTAACAGGAAGTGTTCTCTAAACTGTTTGAGGAATGTATAGGAGACTAGCGATCAAGATTACAAGACTGAGAACGGTACACAGTATGGAAATAGGCACACTTCATTTAAAATAATTTCTCTGGCACGGCACGCAGGAAGTCGGTTGATTGATTGGCGGGAAATGTCAGTTGAATTGGAAAGGAGCGTTGCCAACAACGGTACACTGGTGGAGTAATCTAGACGTGCATATCGAACCGTATGAATTGTTTCCAAACCACAACATGAAAAGTGCACATGCATGACAAGCAAAGCTAGTCCGGAAGCTGTTGCAAGTCTTAAACAGCTAATCTAGCTTATTTGTTCCGTAGCATTCCATTCATTTATCCGATACTAAACTGGCGTCGACCGATAATAATGGTTCCTCCTAGTACAATGGTGAGGTTCCCGAACTGGCTGCCTCAGCTTAATCTCGATAAACTTATATATTTTTCCTTGTTATGAATTCTAATTTACGTACTCAGATCCATTTAGTTCAGAATTGCTCAAAAGTTTCCAGCTGGTTACTATGTCTCTATTGTTCCGGTCTTCTTTGGCACTGCTCGCTGAATGGTCAATAACCTAGCCTACAACACGCAGTCACAGCCACTTGGTTACAATAGTGGACCGCAAGCTTTCAAACCCATCCAACAAGTGCAACGGTGAAATGCATATGCAGACGAGTGACGAATTTCCCAGCTGAAACAAAATGGGGATTCTCACATGCTGTGACGCAAGGGAACATGCGGTAAAAATGGTTATCTCATGGATTAAAGAGGATTGACATGACATTTCTTATAGTGCCAGGTAAACTGAAAATTAAAACGGGCAATAAGCAGCAGAGGGCCTACATTGTCGACTGAATAATAAGAGCGATGCCAGACACGTCACCATAACGAACGAAATAACACCATCAGGATAGATGCAATCTGATTCAATCAAAAATCCGAATAAAGAGACGGGCTTACTTAGACCAGTCGGAAACGCCTTGTGCGGCCTGATAGGACGAATTCCTCCGGGCTGATAGATCATCCGAATCTCGAAGCCAAGTTTCCAAGTCCGAATAACAGGTATTCATTGCACTAGACGAACCGGATGTCGCGGAATATCGATCCGCAGACGATGCTGATGGATTGGGTTCACGTGAGTGATTTTTGTTGTGTGGGGGAGATCGAAAGCTTTGTGAAGTACGCAACAACTCATTCGAGGTATGTACATGAGGAATGGAGGGACGAAAATTTCGGGCATTGGAGGTCTCTGCTGACCATGGTTGACCAGCGGCTTCAGTGGCAACCTGAATAAAGGGTAACGAATTGATGGGTGGTTCTGTCAGCTGAAGCGCAACGACGGACTCTAAGAGCAATTCCAGAATCTTAGTCATAAATATTTAACCAAAACACCAAATTCCCAGGATTCCGACGACAGGATCCAGAATGGCTAACAAATAGAATCAGAATTCAGATTCATGGGAACAGACATGATGGTTGTTTTGTCATCGCAGGAATACCGATGAGAAATAGACTGGCGCAAACTCTAATTACACCACTTGGTGAACTGAAAAAATCTGTTTGCCCATGAGTACTTCATGGGAAAACCAATGTAAGACCAATTAGTTCAACAATACAGCACTTCACCTACCTGTCGATTCTCTTTGTAACCTTCACTTTCATCCGTGCCAAATTCGACCTAATCCATTAGTGAAATGCCCAGCCACTTCATCGCCTTGCATATACTCTCTAAATTTGAGCCCATGTTATGAGTTTATTTGTTTATTACATGGCTTAGAAGCCTTGTGCGTGTTCACTGTTCTACCCTGCACATAAGCGAATGATCTGACGCTCGGAAAGAATGTCTTGAAGATAACTGCATTTGCAGGCGAACAGTTTGGAGGCACAATATGTCTCAGTAATCCAAAACGCAAGCCATTTCGAAAGGAGTCAATCTTCCCACTAGATCCACGGCACAGTGAGCCAGAGTGACATTCGAGCGTAAGTGTCTTGCAGTTAACCAACGTACACAAAAACAGACGGATTGAAGCAGCTTTTTAAAATGCTTAACTACTACCAGCATGATGCGTTATCCTACGGATGACAATACTCTTACATTCTTACTGGAGTACCACCAGTTTATCTATGCGGCGTCCTCAGGAGCAACGATGCAATACTATAGCGGGAGAAAGGTGGTAATAGAGCGAGACCTAAGGAACTTGACAAATAAAGCTGACGGTTAGTTGATAAGCGATAATTTTTTGCCAGTTTTCACTGTAACGTCATCTTGTTCGGGTCAACTGATGTGTGTGTTAATCCACTGATATTAGTCCCTCGGGTAAGCATCGCCACTGAAGGCCTACACACAGCACCACATGCACGCCGCATGAACCGATTGCGGCAAAAAAAACTGCGTAGGATCCAGTAGGTTGAGCATCACTGACCAGCCAATCGGCTTCGCATGCCAGCTACCCGGACTAAGAAATTTTACCCATGGCCCAACAGAAGTGTATGAAGACTATCACCAACGATGATGATGCAACTCGTCGTAAAGGATGGGGTTTTTCTGACTTCAACAAAGTGATAAACGATAATGCAACGATAATGTATGCATAAAAAAGGTGTTTTTTTTGTAACAGAACCCTTGTAGGTCTGAGCGAAAAACCCTAGGTGAAGATGGAATGAAGTATGCAAATGCATCAAACCACTAAATCCGGCCATAAATGCAAAGTAAATAATATGCAAAAGCGGCACTACGTCCTACAGAAACAGGGGTCAGCTTAAGAAGTGCATCACCGCTGGACTGCAACAGCCACCAAGTAACACAAAGAATATTCAATCGACGTCCCCAGCAGAATCCTGTCCAAGCGTAAGAGAAACAGATGCTTTTTAATACAGTCAGGGAATCGAGAGGTTCAGTCTCTGATCTGCGTGATTCCTTAGGTAAGTCAGAAGAAACGCGTTAGCTGTTGAAATATGTCATCAAAGCGGCTTCCTCATACCGTGCTACAATTCACACAACCTGAGAACTGCGGTTCGCATAGGTATTTCCGTAAATAAACCATCCTGTCATGCTATCTCCACTGCACTCAGCCAGCTATAAATAGAAAACACCCAGAGCCGGTGTCAGTCGAAACAAAAATAGCAGAAGATACCAACCAGAGGTACGATTACTTCAAACAGAACACATTCAAATCAACTAACAGGGGCTCTAGGCGCCTGGGAACATTAGATGGCTTTCCGATAGCTCCAAGAAGGGAGAAACCGGTAGTGGGCTGTCCAGAGTTTTCATCGACCTTACGAGTAGTATTGGAAGAACTGCTCTTACCTTGTCCCGAAGGAGTGCCGCAGCTTTGCTGTTGTACTTTTCTTGCAACGTCCAATCATCACGGAAGTCTGGTTGGCTGCTGAAAAAATCTCTCGCGTGTTTATTTCCTCCAACTTTCATTTTCTCCAGCTCCAATTCTTTCCACTTGTCCATGTTTATAGATCGCACAAAACTGGACGAGGAATGGTTAGAAAGCACAAGAATTACACCCGGGACCCGAATGTAACTACTGTTCGTCGTAACGGAGTAGGTGTTTCAAATCAATGCCAAGTTTCACCCGACCAAAATATTGCAGGTAGGTGCCCCCTCCCTCGAGGACGGCAATTTCAGATATCACACGCCAAAATGATTCGACCTAGAATTCACATCAAGGCCACGTTGGTGCAGTACCATCCTAGTTAGCACATAGAATCCCTACTGGACACCATCCAGGCGAAGCCTACAGTATGATCCGGACTGGATTACGATACGAATCAACCTACCTTATAGCAAGTTGTCAAGCAAAATGTTTTGGTAAAGAGCAGGGAGATCTTTAGCGACTAAAAACTATCATCACTCAGAATGACAACGATGATGTGTAAGAAATGACACACTAGTAGAGACCAGAACAAGCTAGATGAGAATTCAAGTTCAGAGTCATCATTCCTTTCGTAAATCGAAGGGATTACTTGTTTTTCGAAGGTTCAATTATCATATCCCAGATGTCTAGTGCGTTTCTTCTTCAAAAGGATGTTGATGTTCTAATTGGCGTAGTAAATACTAACGTGATTCGAAAGTGGGGACGCCATGGCGGGAAAACTAAACGTTCTTGGACTATAGCTGAAAATATGTCGTGCGACGATCACAGTTCGAGCATTTGATCGATCTTATTGATGATAACCGTCAAGTCATACTCAGTCAGATAAATACAGTGTACTAGAATGCGATGCTGAAATCTGCGAGGTTCAAGGCTCTTAAAGTGGATAAAAACAGCAAAAAAGAAAGTGTGGTAATCGTTCAGTTTAGATGACCAACAACGTTAGACTCGAAGTGAGCCGATTTGCTTTTTAAGATAAAAGCAGTATTAGTAGGAACACACGGCTTGTGGTCTCCATGGATCAGAGGCGGTCTATCATTTCGGTACAGCTCCATGGAACGAATGAAAAGATAGCCACACGAAACAAGGACACTCCTCAACATAGACCACGCCTCTACAGTGACTACTTTCTGTCGGTCTCGTCAAATTCCTCTTACTCCATTTGTATCGTTAAGCCTGACGAAAAGTTCGGGAAAATCGGTCCTTTCATGGCCACACTTGTTCCCTGCCAAAAACACGCATCGAGCTACAGCGTGCGCTAAGGCGATCCACTGGCGATGTCAGCTCAGTTGGTTTTCAATCCAGCTGTCAAGCTCGGCGAACAGACCAACAAGCAAACCCTCGTTTACCCCAATCTAGAGTGACTGTTACATTTGAGATAGGTTCCACTGTATCGAAATGATAAACTTCACCTGGACATTTGCGCGCACATGAAATACCGAAGTATGCATGATTACATCATTCAACCTCCATATAAGCACAATGGTCTGACAATTTTAGTCCAAAGTTTATGAAATGCGACAGAAGCAGAACTGAGCGACCGAAAGGGAGTACAATACGGCTGACAAGAGAAATAAGATGCACTTCTTTGAAGAAAGGTTTCAAATTGGTGGCGATAGGATGCGTGGGATTCGGTAAAGTTGATCACCCAGACGACAGGTTTCGCAATGAAAGCTCATTGGCGTGAAGTACAAACACGATATTCCAAAAGACATTTGACTCGTCTGACTATATCCTGCCTCAAACTAAATATGTTTCCATCAACCGTCACACACCGACGTTGGGTCTAATGAACATCGTAGTCTGAAAAAAGCTTCCTCGGTTCACATTTTGAAAATACTACAAACGAAAGCTGACTGTTCCGCGGCTTCCACAGAATCGGCCTCGTGAATTATCACGAGGCCGCACTTGGCAAACCAACGATCCACTAAGCGTCAGAAAGTTTCACCATTTTTTTCGTAATTGGTGACACTGTTGTAGTCAGTGTCTCTTCTCCTCCACGCAATCGCGCTTGAAGGAAAAGTTTCCATGTTAATGTCAGGTGATTTATCTGTGAAAAAATTCATTTACTACGTCAAGCGTGAAATTGATGCTTCTGTCAGTAACTTTTCACAACTAACCTGAATATAGTCCCACTCTCATGGACACTACGAAGAAACGATGTTCTCATATCCAAAACGACGTTTTAATGTGCTTAGAAACGCAAAACTTGGGTATACTTTAGATCTGTTGATTGACGTTTTATTCCAAAGTTCCAAACGAAGGCTGTACTCCCTCAAAACAGACAGTAATTGTGTAAACCGTCACTTAACTGCCAATATCGTGTGGCATGAACCACTTGGCGCACGTATTTGGATGTTAATCCGCGACCTACTGTGCAACCCCCTCGAGAGGGCTACCCCTAAGACAATCTAGATATTTCTTCCTCCAAGACAGTCCTAATTACATGGTATTGTGCAACGATAACAAACTTCCCTTACCTTAGATGAACGCCAAGACCGCGATGTTTACCAGAACACTCCAGACATATCCAGATACCATAAGTCACACTGGCCCATTGAGGGTTTGGAGTACCACATTCGAAGCAACGCTGTGGCAGTGAATAAAACAAACGACAGAAGTAGATTAATAATAATCAAGAAGACGGCTTAATTTCAGGAAGTGCAATTTCGGCATTGAACCCAAATAGTCCAAAGGTAAGTCCATAATCTTATGCACGGGTAACCTAGACCCAGAGTTTCTCCGCCAGACGTTTAAAATTAGAGTCAAACAGTCCTAAAAGATAAATTAGCTAACAAACTACCAATAGACAACAGACCCACCTGATTTATCACTAACCAACCATTGTCAAATGATCCGACACAACCACAGACAAGGTGGAAAATAAAAAGCACATCACGCGACAAAAGGGATGAGATCACCCGCGTTTTGCAACATGAATCGATTCCTATTGAATGGATGATTACTGAACAAGAGATGACACACCTCATTGGAAATCAGACCGAGACTTACAAAGACATTACTTCGATCAACTAGCGCAACAACACCAAATAAAATTGGGTGCAACAAAATTAAGGGCACAGTCTCGTAGAGAGAGGTTTTCAAGAGGGTGTTCGGCAATTTCAGCCAAACACTCAATTACTTCCTTACATTTTAAATGCATGTGAATGATACTTCAATGGTTTTCTCTCCACTGCTGTTCCAAAGCCATCACTTTAGTTTTAGAGCCATAGACCCATGCGTCTTTGCACACCCGACGCGCCAGTATACTCCACAGGGTCTCACAGCCGGACTAAGATCCACAGTGGTAGTTCAAGTGAATTCGTAAGTTGTTAGCCTGCTGATCAAACTTAACAAATGGCTACCATTCGCGGAAAGGACGTAAGCACTATGCTGAGTGGTTGAATCGTTTGCTCATGCTTGCTTTCATACAGTTCAGCTGAGGTCATGGCGACTGGCTAACAGTACGCCTGCCACGTTAGCCAACCACGGTGGGCATAAAATGCTCTTAGCCAAACTACCATTTCACGTCAGCTCATCATCTATGGACCATGTACAAAGGGTACGTTGATTACAGTTATTACAATCTTAGTGATCGAGAAATGGTAAACTAGGGAACGTATCAGGGCCCAGTCGCCTTTCTTGAGCTCTTCGGACCGGGTGCCATTTAGTTCTGAAAGAACGACACCTGTTGAATTTCTGTTGCTAATTTAAGACTGGTGTCAACGTTCCGTCCAGGTTCGTCGTTTTTCTAGAGCTTGTGCTGAAGAAGGCCGGTCTAATTGTTCTTTGAAATGCTCGGCCAATGACTCAAGACAACTGTTTTGCGAATGACCTCCTGCTCAATCTTCTTCTTAAATCGACAACTATCTTCTTTTGGTTAGTTGATCAGATCAACTGAAACAGAGCGCACTGCTTAACTCAGCGAAAACGCTCTACACCTCCGTGATCCTTGCGGCTTATTGTCATTCTTTGGGAACTTTATTAATTCTGGAGGATCTGCGTGCACCATCGTCGTCGTTAGTTCTTCGGACGTCAAAAAGAGCTGCTGGCTCTGCAGATATCCAAAACTAATTTGGTCAGGACAGATAGCCTAGTTGTACGGTTCTAAAAGCTGAGAACACAGTTTCCACCCTCTTCCACCCATCTTCCAAGAAATCTTCATCTTAAGCGTGACTGTGCATTCTATGTGGCTTCCCAGGCTGATCGGTGAGCGGTGGAAATCCATTTGAGTAGAAGAACTGAACAGTCTTGCATCGGCTTGCATGCAGCTGAAGAAAAACGAAGTGATAACCGGGCCCACACAATAGCATCAACGGAGTCAACTTTTCTATAGAGGAAAATGTTGGTAGCTCAGGTAGCGTAGATGGTCGTTGGCTTGTCCGCTGAGCTTGGCAATTTGATTGCACACGTTGCATCACCAATCGAGGTGACATCATCAGTGCGTTATTGGGGAGCGTAGTGGTGCGTAGCGATGGGTTGGTGGTTGTCAACTTTTATACCCGAGGGAACAATAATCCAAACGAGTCCCTAACTGGCTTACAGCTGATGGCCTCCAGGCAACTCGATGTGGGCGACAGTGCCCAGAATTCGTACTCAGCAGCAGCAGGTGAGGTTCAGCACACAACCGAAGAACTCAGTCTCTATTATCGGCACGTTCAGCACCGCCTCAGATTCTACCATCCAAATGTATTTTCTTTAAGTTCAGTCATTCAAATTTGGCATCTACATCACCCGCCAGGAGGACTTTATGTCTTTCTTTTGCTGACCGAAGCAGTCTTGACAAATCTCTACAAAACGCATCTTTCTCAGCTTTAGAAGTGCGGTCTACCTGGGCACATGCTGACACGACAAACAAGGACCGTTTAACACATCAACCTGTATTGATCTTAACTGAGCCAAACAACTGAACAGCGCAAAGACGACTGTTTACTGGGACGCAGTCCAGTAAAGCGCATTCAGCCCTGGGGGCGAGTGCAATTCCCACATCATAGATACAATGAATAATTGCGCCAGGATCACCGGATACTCGAAATGTTAAACCTGTAAAGTCTGAGCTCCCAAGCTGCACGATCGAAATTGGGTTTGGTGTGCGTGTTTCGGAAACCAACACATACGTACACAACACAGAAAGGGAAAGCGAAGTCTAGGTAGGGGATACCTGATGTTCAAGTCAACAGAGGTCAGACACAAAAAGCTGTAACGTGGATTACGCCTTTTGAGCTTAGTAAAGGGCTACCCTAGTTATCTACGCTGGTTTGCAAATGAACCTGGTGTTAATAAAGAAACAAAACAAATACACTACTCATAAGGTTGCTGAAAACTCTTCGGCAGCCCGCGACCGGTTTCGTCCTTCTTGGGGTTCATCAGGTAGGCGGAGTTCCCAAGTTTCCGTTAACCTCATGTTCTACTTGAACTCAAATTGCAATAATTAGCGAAATACACTCACTTGCATGCCGATTTTGTTTTGACGGGAGACTCACCTGGAACCCAGGTGAATTTCTCGCTTATGATGTTTTTAAGCTCAGTTCTCCGGTAGCTTTACCTTGCGTCGGTAGAAGCAGGACATAAGGCTGACGGAAACTCGGGGATTGCGCCTACTTGATGAGCCCCAAGAAGGGCGAAACCGGTCATGGGTTGTCGACGAGTTTTCAGCAACCTTACGGGTAGTGAATTGCGATATCACGAATATCGTGCAAATGAAACATGAGACGGCCTGGTGTAGCACATTCAGTTGCTTAAAAACAGCGTAAACGAGAGATTCAGCTGGATTCCGGGCCCGTCAAAACGAAATTGGTATGGAAATGAGTGTATTTCGATAAAACAAATACCACCTGGAACTATCGTTTTTGTGGCTAAGGAACAGACTGGCTATACCCGAGCTGAACAGTAGCTAAATAGGACTCTATATCAGTTAATGGGAAGTAGACGATACTGACTGACATATGGTGGGGGGTGGGATACCAAAAGAAGTGGAAACGTATCCCAACTCATGACGGTGATGATGACGATGAAGTCGAACAAATGTGCTAGAAAAATCATCCCGGCTAAACAGTACGCAGTCAGTGTGTCAGTTTTATGGATGACTTCCCAAAGTTTGTGGGAATAATCGGTCCACACTTACGTTATTGTCACTGGTTTTTTTGACGTCCATTAAAGCCCTACGGCTCCTCGGACTGGCCATTTTCCTGGTCTAGGAGTGACTGGAAGATCTTCGCTCCGAAGAAGCGAGTCAGCGGCCAGCCTGAAATAAAAAGCACAGTGCAGTGGAAAAAAAACTGAAGAAATATGGGGCCAAAGAAAACCGACTCGTAGGATTTTACTAAAAGAAGCGTGGGAGTACAACCAAGAGGCCTGGAGTGACCGGATGTTTGCTTTGGAGAGTAGTAAACACGCAAACAACGGTGCGTTAGTCTGCCAGGCCAGAAAGCATTGAAAAGGTGTGTTCCATCGGTCGCAGATTCAGCAGCCACAGTTGGCGAAAAGGGCGGGTCAAAGATTTCGGCCGTTCATTGCCGGTAGGCTGCACATTGTTTTAGGGCGAAATCCATATGGAAGATCATTTAAAGTGGGAGCAAACAGACGCCGTCGGCTGTAGATAGATCAATTTAGCTGGTGAGGAAGTAACGCTGCCGATTGTACCTACAGACGAACATGAGATGGCTCTGCTGTCAACTTATATCAAAAGACGACATCGTGCTTCAACTCAGTTAGCAGCAGTCGAGATAATACATGTACATCCCAGTCTAATGCTCCAATAAGCGGCAGATCCCGGAGACAAAGCCGACACACAAATTACACCAAACGAAAGGCACAACACCACTTGCGCCATGATGTCGAGTGCAACGTGGGTAAGAAATCCACGCGCAATTAAACCCGTTTGTCTACTGACCTCTAGACCAATCGCATTCCATTTCGGTTCGGTTATTCCGCTACAAATCATGTACCGATGAACAGCGGTTCAAGCTGTTACACCTTCGTTCACGGAGGACAAGGATAATGAGGGACTAGGAACCACGCAATGTCCCAGCAAGTTTGTTGAAAGTAAATCGTTCTGTTTCCCCAGTAATACGAGAGTGCGACAGCAGTTGGGGCGATGAATGTGAGGCAGGATTGCCATTAGTTGCGTGACGCAGCCACATCTGTCAGGGTCACAAACTGTCAGGAAGGTCAGATTCCTGGAAATAATCCCAGAATGCCCGGAACCTACTGAGATCCTCAAACTCCACCAAAGTCACAGTAGGGAAGCCGTCAATTATCCGGGGCAGAAAAGCCGGTTGCCGACTGGACACTCAAGCGGTCAACCAGCAATGGCCGATGATGCTCAAGTGTTCTGGCATGACATTGAAGCAACGCCAACCAATCGCCCAACGCCGATTGGACAGCCTGGATTCCAAGTCAAAGTGTGCTCCATGTAATTTTCGCGCTCGCTTGATCGTAATAACCCTGTCGTGTTCCTTTTTAGTGAGTCTTTTTCTGAAATCAAGGTACTGGAGCGGAGATTTCAGTTAGTTAGAACACTAACCATTGAGTAGTCACTTCTAGAGATCCCTACTCTGGGAGACGGCAGCTGCCAACGCGTCGCCAAGTCATGGACTGACCGCCACAAGGACGTCCTTATCCGATACATTACTTTGCAAAGAGATCTCTGTGAGGAAAACCATTCTCCGGTGTACCTAGTATATGGCCTAAACAGCGCAACCTGTGGAGTATGACTAACTGGTTTATCGAGGGTTACTTTTCCTGAAAACATCTAGAACCCCTCAATATTGTTGATTTGATGTTCCCACCAGACCCACACAATCCTTGGGAGGCACCGATGATAAAACACAGAGCCCTCGAAGATCAGCACACAGCGACGGCTCTTTTATCTATAAATAGTATGGATCGAACCACAAGTGTACACGGACGTCAAATCGGCATCACACGCTGCTTTCGCCTTCAAATTCAGGAAGTGATTTCGCCTTTCATCGGTTCATCGGAACTTACACAGCTGCCCAGATAGACGAATTTATAAACCAAATCGGTCGGTTCATCTGAAGGTGTGAGGTTCGGCTTGACCCTACCCAATCTAACAGTAGCAATTTGCAAGGGTGAAATGTATACCGAAACGTGCAACACAATTATTCAGGCTATTTAAAATGGTTTGCATTTCTAAAGGGTCTGATCCTAAAACAGCAATATAGTCAATGTACCAAATGTCCACTATCGAACGCCTCAGGAGTACTTTGATCACTGAGGTGTTACAGGCAGGTACAGACTCAAGCAACACACCAATTACAAAGTTAAAGAGGAACAGCGACAGAGCATTCCTGCCTGAACGCGTCCATGAGAAGAGGTATGTAGAGCATTCATAACAAGAACTCAAAAGGAACGCGTTTTATCGCCAGACTTTTCGACCAACAAAAGAGTCAAAAGCACCCTTCAAATCAAGATAAACGACAGTTGGCCGTCGGAGGGAATGGCGCAGTTCCAGCACTTATCACGGGGTGACGATCGAAGCAGCCCAGACCAGAGCGAAACCCAGTTTAACTCTCAAGCACCTGACTCTCATAACGATGAATTAATCTGTGTACGATAATACCAGAGACCTTCGTTGAACCTATGGCCACTAGGCTGATGTTACAATGGTTTTCGCACGATGTTTCCCCGCTCTTTTTGCATATGAAAATCACCGACGGTGCATTTTATTGTCTGTATTTTCTTTTCGACACTTTAGTCACAAGGAACACGCCACCTTCTTTGCCGAGGGCAGGATGCAAACCATCTGAATCAGGTGAGCTGAAGCGATGAAACTGTAAGCCTGACCTCCGTCGTCGACGGAAAACAGGTGTTGACGTTCCATTCGAGATCATATGGTCCTTTCAAGGGTTGAAGTGATATGATGCAGCTGAACTGTTCTTCAGAGTGCCTACTCCTTTGTTGGAGACGACACTTCTGTGAGTGAACTGAGGTCCCATTCTTTTCAAAGATCATCTCGCTCACATTCGCTCCCCTGGGACTAGTTAATCGGAGTGGATGAGATAATGTCTCCAGTTACAAAAGCATTCCCCACTTCCAGAGCTTTCGCTACCCACCTTTTGCTGTCCGTCAATCCTTAGGCTCTTCAGTGTTCCGCAACTGAGGGCTCTGTGTGCCCCAACACAGCAGTCCGTTTCTTGCGTAGTTCCCCTAGCATCAATGACAGCTGCTGATCGTGACCAGATCCGGTGTTCCTTAAGGTGTGCTGACCCATGCAACCGTGACAGATCACGATAGAAGCTGCCTTCCTCTGTTTCAGGGCTACCATCTTCCGAAGCACATGCTGACACAGAAAACGCCCGCGTCGAAATGCAATCTTGATTGAACCAGTAAACCTAACAGCCCAAAGGCAATTAGTAACTGAGGTGTAGTCCAGTAAAGCGCAGTCAGCCCTGGGACTAGGCATAACACCCACATCGTAGATACCATGAGCCAATGAATTAAGATCCCCAGAAACCCAAAGAGTAAACTGCAATAAATCCGGATTCGTCTCGAGCAGTTAGAGGGGAATGACGGAACTCGGATCTTGTATGCGTGTTTTGGAGACACAACACACATCGATCGAAAGAGGAAACAAGGTCTGAGAAAGTGCCACCTGTTGCCCAATTTGACATTGGACGTTGAAAGCCGCAGTATGAAACAGATCCCTTGAATTTCATAAGCGTTTATTCTGATTTATTTTACTGGGTAGAAGTTTAGGCTAAATGAATCAGAATGACTTAGTTGGAGGAGCTGTGGAGGAGGATCAACGAATGAAGAGCTGTAAGGTCGAATGGCACCTTCCTGTTGCCCAAGCCTAGGAAGGGGGTTGGTTGAGCCTTAAGCCTCTGATTCAAAATTCCGAACGAGACAGGTTGAGAAACCTTTCCCTGGGCCATCGTGGAATGAAACTGACAGCACGAACTCCACTGGCATCGGTTAGTCGCCCTTTCCCGTAACGTCTCCAGCCAAGCGCAAGGGAGGAAAACCGCGCCAACAACAGGCAAGCTCTTCAAAATCTTTTTCATATCCTTCCGCCAAGTCACATGTTATCCACCTCGCACTTGGTACCACTTTGAAAGTGGCATGGAAAACGATCTAAGAAGGTGATGCTTCAGCATATGGCCGAGCCACCTTGGCTGTTTCCCCTGAGTGAAGTAGCCACTGCACAAAAATACCCGTTTTCCTATTACCTCGTTAGGAACTCATCGACATCACCTGATACCAACACTGATTCTGAGAACTCGGTGGTCAAAAACCTTAAGACACAAAGGCCATGTCTCGGAAGGGTTTTAGGCAGCTCCTCATATGTTCTCGCATTCGGAAGTATATGAATACAAGATCTAACTTTCAGGGTATCTCATGTCGACCAAGCGTGGTTACAGGCACTGAGTGATCCATAGAATCCAAGTCACGGAATATCAAGATTTCGGATCGCTTGTACGTATGGCGCTGCTCTACCATCTGATGGAGTGTGAATGGATGGCTGATGAAGCCTCTTCCACGTCGAAATCTCCCGTGATACTCATGAGTCCGAGTTTCGCGTGCTGCATAAGACGACAAAGAATCAGCCTTGTTACAACAAGAGTCAGATTGGTAGCTTTGTGGTTAGCGTATTCACTGTGAGTACCCCATTTGAAAATGGTATCTATTCACCATTATGTCCACTGTCTACTCATCCTAGTTCACCTGGGCGATCTGTTTCTTACATAGGCAGAAAGATCGTAGGTCAGAAAGGCACTAACTGAGGAATTAATCACGGTCCTTGTACAGAAGAGGTGGAAAGTCCTCGGAACCTGGAACCCGGTGAAGCTTGAGTAGGAATATACAATCGAACGCTGCACACGAAATGGACGATATGATGTGAAGTGTTCGTACAACGAGCGTCGAATGTAGCGAAAAACAGCTAGAATAAGCAGCAGCGGCAGTAAGAACAGAGTCTGAGACGGTACTGAAATGGCAGCACCATAAGAATTTATCCATGGAGTTTCTGCATGTGATGCGATATATTATTTTTTTAAATCAGGTATAGACAAAGCCAAAAAATCATAATAAGGTGGTGAAAAGGCGATAAATAAAACGACAGAATTGTTTTGAGGAAGTTTTACTGAACACCCGCTTTTGGACTTCTGTCTGTTTTGTGCGTGCCAAGCGAAACAGACCAGAGAGTACCGAACGCACGTCACCCGCTGACTTTCTCCGGTGTTTAGCAATGGGTTACCAATCTAGGCGATAGCCTTGCGATTAAGGTGCGGAACTATTGACCGGAGAATCCATGGTTCGAAACCAACCCTGGATTTCGAGCGCCCCCATTGAGCTGCATGACAGTTACGCACCTAAGTGGTGCGACAGCTGGAGCACTGCTACCGGTTTCAGTCGACAGATGGTGCGTCGCGAACTAAGCCCCTAGGTGCCAGCTTTGAACGCTAGTATTGAAAGATTAGGAATTTCATTATATTTTTTAAAAGTTGTTTATTGTGTCTGACCACTCCTGGAATCAGCGAGGAGGTGTGTGTATTACGTTTGGTTGACGAAGTGGGCTTTGGTGCGGTTCAAACTCAACTACGACGAAAGCAGCTACAGCTTTGCACGTTCATGTAAGCCATGGGCGTCACATAGTATCTTCAGGCCATTCCATGTATATTTCAACAGATGAAATATCAGTGTAATTTAGAGCGTTTCCGGACAAATGGTACGACCGGGACAAGTGGTGGTCGGTACGTCCTTCATGGAGGGTCGCCCATTTGCGTTGCACCATGGTGCGTTCGTTAACCTGCCACCCCTCCAGTAGCACGGGTGCTACGCCCATCGCCGGTGGTTCTGAGCATGGACTTTGATTCAGGAAATCAATAAAAGAGCACTGTTATTTTCTGTTTGTTGCTGCTGAGCTGGACTTGCCCCGGTTGTCATTTAACTGGCAACACTATGGACTGAGTGTGAAAAAATGGCCTTTTGTCTGTTGAAAAAAGAAATTCGTAAAAAAAAACACGGATGGGATAGCCTGAAGACACTCTGCAGTGCCCACGGCTTACATCGACGTGAGGAGCTGTATCTGCCTTCGTCATAATTGGGGTTGCACCGCACCAAAGCCCACTTCATTAACCAAACAAAATACTCGATGCATACAAGACTACTGCCCAAAGGTTCTTTTTACGCCATACACCACTGGTTGAGTTGAAGGTGATAGCAGTGCTTCGGGTACTGGTGACTATTTCCCTTACATTCACTTTTTCTTCTAGATTATGGTACTAACTCACGTAATAAATTCCAGATAAACTAGTCTATCATCTCGGAAGTCCACTCCCGTCAGTCCTTATACGTTTGATTTTCCTAACTACACCACCTCTCTGCGTGCTTATACCGGTTTGCTCTAGGTCCCTTGTACTACAATAGCATATACTAGCAAACTCAACCAGTGCTTGATCGCTAGTCTACTAAGAACAAATCCATCCCTATCCTGTCTCATTTAATCACCTGTTGTCATCACCCTAATTGTGGTAAACGTTAGGATTTTTCCTCTCTATTAATGCACATTACCCTATCTGATGTCTCCTCGAACGCAATAGACTTTACTAATCCCGTCCCATTCCCTCGTCTTTCCAAGCTTCGACCTTCGGCAATACCTGGTTTGGACGCCCTGTTTGGCTGTTGTCCACTCCACCTGGCCTGTGATCTACATCAACGGGGATTCCCAACCGGCCCAAAAAATACCTGCGATCTTGTACTGGTTTCGTTCTACCTCTGCAGATTTTCTTGGCCAAACTGAAAAAATCCCGCTGTCCAAAGATTCGCACATCCCAGCCCAATGACCTTAAATAGGACGTCCATTACGGGGCTGTCCAAAAACCGAAATATGTTAGGCCACTGATGGCACGGCACTGCCACACCCCGTCTGATAGCACACCCGCAACTATTCCCTTCCTACTCTTGACCGAACCAACTCGCCCACTCGTTTTATCGATTGCAAATACAAACAAACTCTTCAACCGTTCCCAGACACCAGTGAGACTCCACAGTTTCACTGTACACCATGATTCTGAGATTCCTGCTACCATTTATCCGCATTGCTAATCCCTCCAGTTCATCATCCCCACTTACGCCTTTCGTGACCCTGGCCAAAAGCCCAACAGTCCAAGGCCACGGGACCTCAGCGGTGGTTTTAGGTTTTAGTTCAAACTGACCGGCTGGATTCACGGATACACAGATTGATACACAGGATCGAGGCTTTTGCCTAAGTTTCCCGGGTCACTTGTGTTCTTGTCGTTCTGCGGTTCTCGTTCAACTGAAAGGCACAAGCGAAAAAATGGTGTAGCGTTGCTCTTTAATTTCTCAGCACGGGGCGTTATGTTTACCAGCAGGAGGACTCGCATAAGAAAGTGTCTAATAGTGCTTTGAACTGGGTTCTAGAAGGAGCGTGGACAACTGTCAGAGGAAGGTTATTACACGCAGCTACTGCGCGAACTGAGAAAAAAAATTTGCCTGATAAAAGTGTTCGCTCTGAGCTTGAAAATCTTCTTACCATGTCCCC
>SJOL01008653.1:5901-20945 GCA_004794785.1 Opisthorchis felineus
CTTCTCTGCTTCTGTGTATGAACAGGATACCGCTAAACTCATTTGCACAGGAAAGCGGTTAAAAGTTTTTTGTTAGAAATTCCGCCGCTGGCTTTCTTCATTTGATCTCTCCTAATAAGTTCAAATAAGTCTGCACCTTGCTGCTTCATGTAGGCAAGCGTCTCTCAACTCGTGGTTGTATGACATCCCCTCGCTCTGTTCCGTAAATCTGCTTTGTAATTTTCACAACTTTGATTTATTCATTTGGTCTTCTCCTCATCTAACCTAGTTTCATCTCCGGGAGTATAATTTCATCTCTTCTCCACTCTCAAGTGTACTACCGGAAGACCTGGCTAAATACCGCTGCCGCTGTAACAAAGACTTAGGGTCAGGCTTTGTGGAACAATTCTAGTAATCCACAAGAACGGTTTTTCCGGGGCTCCACAATGTCTGCTTGGTCGTTGCTGCAAAACTGGCGTGAATAACGCAAATACACCTTTAACCAAGGTTTCGTAACTTTCTTCGCATTCTCCTTGTTCGTCAGCAAACTCACATTTTCCTCCGCCTCCAAGCTCTGCAGCAAAATGTAAACTGCCCCAAATTTTCAACGCACTGCCGAAGATTCGCCAATTTTAGAAACTGCGGTGACAGTATATTATAAAATGTCTGAAGGCTGGACAAAAACAGCTCATGTTACGTTTTAATCTTGCGTCCAGTCGCGTTACCCCTGTCTCTAAGCTCCCGCTGAATTCATTTTTGTCTCTCAATGCTCAGTGCTTATTCCTTCGCCTTTGAAGATGTAGAATAAATCCCTGGGTGTAAAATTAGTCGCCGTGAGGGACTAAAATACTGCAGACTTGATTCTTCGCTGCCATCAGCATTTCCAAACATCAAATCTTGTTTTGGCATCGGTCCTAAAGATACTTCCCCTAACTTCAAGATAATATTGGGCAAACTCCTAATTAACAAGGGCTTACCGTCAGTAAGATATGGGTTAAAACTAATGCCTGCTTGGTTGAGAAGACAAGAGGGCTGCCACATTTGCATCGACCCCGTCGAGCCCCACACACATTAGCTCCATCTCTCCAACGTTGACTTGCGTCGACAAATCTGTCAGTCATATCTTTCCGGGGAACTCAATGTGGTGTTGTTTGAAGTCCAAGGAGGTCATACACTAGTGTAGTATAACCCTGTGCCCTGTGTTTAATTTTTCAGTCTCACTTGGTTAGCCGCCGCTTTTGGCATCGTCACAACGCCACCGTTTTGGAGATGTCAATGGTCCGCTGCGTGTAACACTTAATTCTAGCGTGCAAAACGCACATCCGCGGAGCTATGAAATATCAGTTTAAAACTAGCTATATATTTGGATGGGTGAATGCCGTTTTAGTACACTTCCACATATAATCTATAACACGCGACATATAGACGTCCCCTAGTGACTTTTTATTTATCTCGTGTTTCTTAATAGTAACATGTGGGACTCATTTATCGTAAATCCCTCCCGTGATAATATGAGGTAGCATTATCTCAACGTAAAAACACGTTGTGTGGTAACGTTCAGTCGTCGTTAATTTGACGAAATTATGAAATTGTGCACTTTGGTATTCGAAAGTGTTCAAGATTACCTATTTCAGGCATTGGCTGACCTTGTGTTTCCAAAATGAGCGTCATAGCTGCACCTTTAGTTTATCCTCATTTTTGCAGCGTACGGTCTGTTACAGCTTTTGAGACATATCCTTTGGCCGTCGTGATGCTGCTGCACACTATTTTTGCAATAAACACCAAAGGAAGAAGCACTCGACCAAACGAGTTTGCCTGATGCACTAAGGTCCCGAGTCCCGTCAGTTTTCTGACATCCTACTAAACAGTATCCACTGGCCTTCATACAAGACCGAACTCTGCAGACTGCTCATCAATGCTGAATGTGTAAGGTGAAAGTGATTGTTTTTCACAGGCCGAAGAAAGGGTGAGACAGACAAACAGCCCAAACAGATAGAATAAAACCGATGCAATTTCTGCACGTAATTTACGTCCAAATGGCCAGAGATTCCAAACGGCTCATTAATCCAGCTTTTTCACCAGAGTCAGTCAATGGCAGGCTCACCGAGTAATTTTGCTTCTGAAATTGGGGCTTATTTAGACGCAACCTAAAATATTTTGACACATTCGAGGTGACACGACATTTTTGTCCAACTTCTTGACAGAGCTACCCCGATTTACTTGGATTTGTCGGTCGCATTCAGGTTTTAACTGGATCTTGGTGACGGCAACAGTCAAAGTTAATCTAAGTGGGTTGTTGCACCAACCTACACTAACCAATTTAAAAACGAGAATCATGTGCATTGACTTCTGAGGTAAAGGTACTAGCCCGCATATGTCTGTATAATGAGTCCGTTAAGTGTTTCCTCTAGAACTGTGTGCCAACAGTAATAGTTGTTATGCCGGAGTGCAACGTTTGTTCCTCTATAGGAAGTTAATAATAAAGTTTATTCCCAGCTGGCGGGTGGCACACCGTGAAACTTTACAGACTCACTGGTGCCACTGTCGAAGACGAGTCACGGGAAGGAAGTTTTTTCTGAGAATGAGGTAGTGCTGATTCATGAGACGGAGAGATGTAAAGAAATTTACTGAATTTATGGGCAGGACAAACTGAAAGTTCGCCGGAATAGTTAAATCCGAAGGAAGGGTTCACTGGATTATAACAAACTCTTAATAGAGGCGGTTGGGGCCAGGTAAGCGATTTGTTAGTGTTTGAAGCTAGGGCTACAAAGAGGCAAGGGAGGGGAGCCAAAACTAAGGAGAGAACAACCGCTGATTTGTTGGCAGACTGGGTGTGGCAGTGCCGTGCCATCATTGCACTGACAGGCTTCGGGTCCTTGACAGCCCCATAGCAGACGTTATTGTCGGGGTGATCGGACAAGGGATGTGCGATTTTGTGGGCAGCGTGACTTCGGGATAGCCAGGTGGACTCACGTGGATGAGATAAAGCCAATGTATAGGTAAGTTCAGTTCAGTTGGAGATCCATGTGCATGTGAGATGGAACCATGTTCAGCGGATAGCGACCATGCGAGGCGTTAGGAGCAGCTACTGCCTGAGGTCGCCGCTTTGGAAGAGAATGAAGTGTGGTATGACTGGTAAAGCCTAGTGAATGTGAGAAGGCATCAGATGGCATGGAGTTAATTAATAGAAAACGACCTAACGTTTACTACAGTTGGGAAGGTGACAGTCAGTTGTTAAATGACTTGGGATGCGGGTAGATTTGTACTGAGTAATTAAACAACCAAGGACTCTCTGAGCCTGGCAATAAAATATTAGTTGAATACGAGCGGTGTAGAAAAAATGGTATAAGTGTGCTTCTGCTTGCCGACCGTGCATTTCACTAAACAGCGAAGCAAGATGCTAGCTTTTGGGTACCTCGTGCTTTTACGCTGAGTGTCGGTCCACCAGCAGTTGTGAGACCAGAATGAGAGATTACTTGCGTAAATTTTGTCAGGGTGAGTAGTTCGATGATGTTTTAACGAGCATGGGGGCTAGCCGTTGGCCTGGTTGGTAGAGGCAATTACAGGGTGAGTTAGACAGGGATCGGTGGTGGTCGTTAGCTATATCAGTCACACCAGAGTGACTCCGTTTTGCAGGGTGATGTTCACTGTGATAAAAGACAGCACGCACATAAGGAATGATAGAAATATAACTCTTGATATGATCATCAAGGACTAGTTTAACTGGAGTTTGCTAAGTTAGCTGAACGTAGAGGTAATAGTACTGGTCACCGGTCACGGAGTAACCGCTGTCAGCTTAAAGCAACAAGTGGCGCATGGCAAAAAGTCCCATAGGCACCAGCTTTTAATGCTAGTAGAAAAGGGTTAGGAATGTCATTATATTTTAGCCGTATGCGCTCACTCTCGGGAGCGGCAGAGAGAAGCGTAGGTTATCCATGTCCAACGATTTGGATTTGGTGTAGTGCAACGCCAAGCAACACGGAGATGGTAACAGTTTGCTCGTCGATCTCAGCCACGGACACTGCAAAGTATCTTCAGGCTACCCCGTGCATTTTTATCAGGCAAAGGAGCGGTTTTCCTTCGCGTGTAATTCATTGCACTGCTGGGCAAGTGAAACAGAAAGGACAATTCCAACCCATCAGCTACAAATGGACGAAGGTGCTCATTTATGGATATCCTAAATTAAAGGAAGGCTCGGAACCAGCGGCGATGGACAAAGTACCCGTGCTACTGGACTGGTGGTGGGCAGATAGCCCTTAGGGATAGAAGTGATATAAGCAAACGTCTAACGGGTTAAGTGGGTGCTCGAAATAATTCCAGAAGTATCTAATCCTAATTCGGGACTTTCAAGTGAACGAATTATACTCTAGATGCAGTAAAATGGCAGGGGGCAAAAAATGTACTTTCCATACTCGCAAAGGGGTTGATAGCCAAATAACCTTCAAATGTGAGAAAACGAGCGGTTTAAAACGTTTTTCTTGCCGCTGCCACGCACGAAAATCTTTCACTAAACTTAAAGTTGACACCTCGATTGTCTTTTGTTTGGAAACTTATTAGCAGTTTGTCATTACACACCAGAACTCATGACGTACAAGCCTTATTTATTAAGTAAGTAAGAAATGAATCCCGCATTTTGTCCAAGAAGGTCCTGCAAACTGAATCAAAGAAAGCCTGTCCTTCTTCAGCTGTCCCGCAAGGTTATCCTCCTGCCTTTTAAACAAATAGTAAATGCCAAAATTTTGACAAAGACCCAGGTCGTATTATCCTTTGAAAATAAACTACCAGGCATCTCAAAAAACGTTGCGATTTTCCTTCTTCAGTAAACAAGCACAAAAAAGAATATCGGGAAGGTGAAATAAACATAACTATGCATGACGAAGAGAAATTGTGAGTTGGAGCTGTTAAATGTGTTGATTGTGCTGGACTGGAGGCCGTTCTTTTAGTGTCTAAATGATACCCACAGAAAGACAGGGTTCCTTTTTTGTCATGAACTCATCAGCCGGTACCAGGTCTCGAAGAGATTTCCCTCTTTTATTCGTCCTTAAAAACGCAACCAATATCTCGTTCTCAAATTATCACTAATGGCTCAAGCGTTCAGGTTAAACGGCCAACCCCAAACTGCTCGCCCTGATCAAACTAGCGCTGGTGGCGGATACATTCTTCAAGAATCATCTTGAAAGGCACTAAAGTGACAACTCGCTAGAACGGCAAACTGCGAAGTCTCTTGTAAAATATCATCAAATTTCAAAATCTGGATAAGTAGTATCGTCTTTATTTTTCCGTTTTTTAGGGCCCAACGTGAATGGCAATGGAGCCCAACCCAGCCCATCCCAAAAGAAGGAAACCATTTTTGTAATCTTGTTTCATTCGGGATTCTATTTGGCGAATGGATCCCAGACGTTGGGGTCCGTGCATTCTTACTCCCACAAGTCATCCTCTTACCTGTGTCCCAGATAGCTATATTTAAGTTCGGTCAGTTTGTCGTCAGCAGACAGCCTAGTTGTACGTATTCTGCCGTGGAACGAGCCCCGGAGTAACACACAGCCGATAGCAACGTCACAAGAGCATCGGTGAATAAGGTTCAATACGATGCTAAAAACAACTTAGAGGAGGTAATCTACTAAATATTCAGGAACTTGCAACTAGCTCAGAAGAGTGATATTTTCACAAGATAACTGAGACCTCCGTCCGAGATATTACCGCTTTGGGAGCCAACTGACACTCGGCCATGTGATGTTTCTGCGGTTGAAAGAAGAATGACGCTATTTCCTGACTGAGTTTGAGTTAGTCACACTGCCAATCATCTGCCTGTAAAAAAACGGTTAATAGTTTGATCCACGAACCGGGACGTCCCGGTTAGTGCAGTTTCGTTAGGTGCACCGCCGTTTGTCCCCAATAAGGATGAAATGGTCGAGCAGTGTTACACGACTTTTCGGCACAGGCTGGCTTCACTTCTTTACCAACAAAGCGAATAAAAACTAAGACAAACTTTGAATGTTACTTCATAATCACATGGGTGAAAATGCAAAAAAACGCAGAGTTGATGAAACGGGACAGAAACTAGGTCTAATGACGATAGCTGAAAAAGTTCCAACACAAGCAGGAAATAGTTTCATATTGATGGGCCCTTCGCAGCGACTTTGGGGTGTAAAAGTGCAACGGAATGTAGGCACCTGAGGCACCATGCCATTTAGGACAGCAAGAAAGCTCGCATACATCAGGAGCGTCCAACTCAAACACGAATTACATACGTTGGATGCCTTAGGATCGGCTGCAATGCGTCCGTTGCACGTTTTGCCGTCTTTTGAACGGGACTAACTCGAAACGTTGAAAACAGATCAGAGGACGTTGCCATCGGCATCTAGATTTTAAACGAATCACTTACGTATATCTTTCAGTATTCGGGCAGCTGGGTAAATAGAGAATATCGGATGCGGTTGTGCTTATACTAGATTTTTCGGGATTTCTGAGGCACGCCAATTTTTTGTAGCGACGCTTTCACCACAGCGCGGTTAGGATGAAGTTGTGTGGTGCTATGAGTTTTGAATTACTTTGGCCAAACGTTAAGTCATTCGCTGACATTGTTAAGCTAAAATTTGATAACCGTCGTCGTCAGACACGTGCGTTTGATTTTCTTCATTCGTGGGTAGATTAGATGCAGAGTTAATTTAAGTTTAGCCGTCTGCCATCGCACTTAAGTACATCAATTTTTATTCAGCGCAATCGGTGATACCAATTATAAGACTCGTAAAGATGATGAGTTCAATCTTACCAGGTATTCAGCAGCCACCTGATGGCAGCATTCTTCCTCATCGGGTAAATTTTGGGGATCACTTATTGATTTATACGAATAATCTTTTGTTGTAGTTGAGCTTTTTTTGTTTCTATTGTAGAAACCAGGGAGATAAAAGAGGGGCGTTGCTTATACCCTTTTTAGTTTTTGGATTAAATCATCATTCGTAAGCTTCAAAACCCCAAAATATCTACGAAAAATGTACGATGCGGAACCACCAGACCTTAATGCAGTGCAACCCTGGACGTCAAGCCTGCTGGGTAACATGAACATTCAATGTTTCAAGCATGCAAGAGAGCAAACACAAATATTCAGTGAAATAATGATAGCTCACTCGCAAGGGTTTAGGATACATTGAAAGAAAACCAAATCCTGCAGCCTTGTGGGGAAAGGGTGCATTTTACGGAGTCCTTGGTAAGGCGGTTGCAACAATTACGCACAGACAAAATCGATTTCAAAAAATGTCAAAAGTTTTCATAATTCTGCGCAATCATTCAGTTTCTCAGTTTTACCGAGAAATGCAACCAGCAATTGGTTGGTCAAGCCAAGCCGGCATGGCTTCGCAGAAGGACAATTGTTCTCACTCATCCCGATCTGCTTCGTGGATGAAGTCACTATGAAGCTGGATGTAGACAAAGAATCTGAGGCTTTCTGACTTGTCCGTGACAACTTAACCTTACACCATGGTGTTGAGGTTCCAACTACCATTTTTCCGTACTGCTATTTCCATACTGCCATCCATCATCCCCAGTTACGCTTTTCCTGACCATGGCCGTAAGCCAATGTATGCAGGGCCACTGAGCCGCAGCAATGATTTCCCGCTTTAGTTTAACTTCACTGGCAGAATCACTGCTGCTTCACCCGATCCGTTTTTCCGGTTCCTGATTTTCCGCAATTCGCAGTTTTCCTATCACTTGCCAGCCGAAATACCTTTAGTTTTGCCTTTCTCTATATGTTTCTGCCCGCCACCTTGAGATTTTGACCGTCTGATCCTGCTTCAGCTTGATTTGTTCTCCAAAAGATAGGAAAAACCACAATGGCTTTGTCCGTCCTTGATGTTTACCGCATTTAGATCTTGTTGGGCATGAGCGCGTCTGCGGCGGATAATTCTGACTCTCTGTGTGACTGTCCACATTCCGCGAGAGCCCAAGTACCCACAAAACCCATCAGTCATGTTTTTATTCTGATTGTAACCTTAAGGTCATGCCTGACGGTATGCCACCCACCAGCTGGGAATATACATTATTATTAGTATGATTGCCAGAAGTTCCGAAGCCCTCCATATCCCACTCCAAATTTCTCACCTAGTGGGTAGTTGGTTGATGAAGTGCAAGCCGGTCAATACGCCCAGCTTTGACCTACGACCGTGAAACTTGGCCACCTTATGTTACCAAAAGTATTGCACGTCTTTGCCTATCTTCTGCCTCCAAGAGCTGTACGTATACCATGCGAACACTAAAATTCACCAACACCCAAGTTTACCTACGGCTGATGATGATGGTGGACCTTGGCGAAAAGAAGTGGGGAAAATCGGCCGCACACCCTGTTACGACCGTTTCGACTACTTTAGCAACGAGCACCAAAGTTATCAACCAAACCGGCAAAACTCCGAACGAATGGTTACGCAAGTGTGCTGTACTATAATTATAAAAGTAATTACATGGATACAAAATGACAAACCTCAATGGTTTTCGACAAACGGTGGGGTAGTCCAAAAAGCAAACAAAGTCGAAATGGCTCAACAGAAAACGCGTGATCGAAACCGGGTGGCAAATTGAAGCAATACAACAAATTTATGGTTGACCAAAGTTTTGATGCAAAAATAATATAACAAAAGCGGTAAAAATGATTTGCGTAGCAAGAAAAATGGAAAATATAAGGATCTTTGTAAAACTGAAACACAATTTTATTATACCAAAAATAAAACGGGGGTTCATTTGAAGTAATAACCTAGAAGACAGTTATTCAAGATGGGGGGCAACTTAAAAATATACAAAATTGCAACACCCCCAGCAGAAGGATTGAATCCGCTGCACCATTGAAACTGGTTGGTTTGTGTGCCTTCCATGGGTGGAGCACTTTGCCATACGCCATCAGTTTGAGCTAGCCTCACTCGTAGGGCACAACAGGCTGATCAATGCTGCCTGGAGAGGAATTAGAAAAAGCGTAATCAGGAATATTATGTGTACATGCGCGCGCCGTCCGAGAACGTTCACTTGAGAGTAATCATCAGCACGATAATTTGACGAAACCGATGGTATCGCTGTGTTTATACCCTATTCTTAATAATTAATGATGGTGATAATAAATACTATTCGCAATAATCAACCCATCGTTCCGTTCAATGCGTTCGAATTTGTCCCCATGGTCCGCCACTTCGGTCTACCTCCACAGTTAAATGCCGCGGCCATTTGATCCAACTGACGGACGGTCGCATTTCATGAACCCTGAAAAAGATCGAGCCATAGGACACCCTCAGTCTTTTTGAACTTGCTTTCTATTGAGGGGCCTCTCCAGAGGCTGTCTACAAGTCTCCTGCTGCTTTGCAGGTCGTAATTAACCTCGCGAAGCCCTAAGAAGCATATCTGAACACATTTTTCCTTGGAATTCCGTGTTACTATACGAATTCGCAATGTATTTGGAACCCAGTCATCGTGTAAAAGAGTACCAACAAAAAGAAGGATGAGCAAGAAGAGCTGATCTTGGATGCAGGAGTGTTAGTCAAGAACACCCACCCACAGCATTCTTCTTACCATCTTTTTGTGGTTTCTGGGGTAGCTCCATAACGGAGGGCCCAAGAGATGACAGAAAAATTGTCATTCGCCTCTGCGACAACCACATGGTCGTCAAAGGTACACGTCAAACTTAATAGACCAGCTGCTCTGAACTTCATGCACACCAGTCCTTGTTCTCCTGTTCCGACCACTGAGATACAAAAAAAGGTATGCCAGCTGGGGATGGCTGTTTGTGGAGATAAATGAAGACTATGCAGGTGCATCGCAGAGAGGTTTGGTATACAATCGGTGTATGTATTTCTGGACAAAGTTTCGACTTTGACACAAAAGCTTTGTCAGGCAAAGTGAATAAGTAACCAGGCTGATCGGGTTTTATGGCTGTCAGGGAACCAATCCGTGAGAATTCTTATGACTAGCCGACTTGAGCTGTGATGGGTGTCGGTCTGAAGTTCCTGTCTGTTATTTAGTGGATGACTAACATTTAAGATAGATTGGTCAGGGGGATTGTCTTCATGTTTGAATCGGATTTTGCGGTCTTGCTTTTCCGGTCTAGCACGCCATAATGGAGTAGTCCTCTAAGGGGTCGTTCGCAGATTTTGTTCACCTGTGTGCGTCGAGGGCTGTCGGGCCAATTGGAATGGGGTTGGTGGGGATAGTTAAGTGGATCTTACCGTGCTCGCATTTTATACTTTTGCCCAACAGGTTTTTCACCGTTGAGCCAGCAAACAAAACGGCGGGGACATGATAAGAAGATTTTCGAGCTCAGAGCAAACACTTTTATCAGGTAAGATTTTTTCTCATTTCGTGCAGTAGCTGCGTGGAATAACCTTCCTCCGACGGTTGTCCACGCTCCTTCCAGAACCCAGTTCAAAGCACTATTAGACACTTTCTTATGTGGGTCATCGTGCAGGCAGGCTGAGAAATTAAAGAGCAGTGCAACATCCTTTTTGCGCTTGTACCCTTCAGGTGTACGACGGCCGCTGAACGACAAGAACAAAACCGACCCGGGAAACTTGGGCAAAAGCCTCGAGCCTGTGTATCAATCCGTCAATCCGTGAATCATCGCCCAGCAATAAATACACTGGTTGCTTACCAAGCGACGACTACCCAGTCTGTCCCAAACATTTTGCAATTGATATGACAACTGCACTTATTTGGTCGTCAAAGTAATTCTCACCGTGTCACACAAGTACCTTCGTAATGGTGTGAGAACCTACGAGCCAAAGTTTCATCTCCTTATTGGCCCGCATTCCGACCAATCAATCCATGGCCTTGTACGGTCCGGGGCCTCCTCACCGCACGTCCGTCCAGTTGGCATGATGTTTAGTTATTGAGGGCGATAATGCTCCTTGATTCGCTTCATTTTTTCAACCCACAAACGTGGCTCCAAGGTGCACTGATTCCAGACAGAGCAGCTTCGTCCACCGACGATAAGGAGAATGAGGGAATGAGAACCATGCTTTGAAGGCGTCGGCTGAATCCATGCATTTACAACCAATGGATTTATTTATCCAGTATGACAGGAAATGAGATATAAGCAATAAAGGTGACAGCTTTGATGGAAAACCGCCATTGGGTGCTTGACGCAGCCATACCTGATGGTCGCCAACCGTTGGTTTCTCTCTTCTCGCGGGCCTCATCCGGGGAGATGGCTGTTACCAACGGGTTTGAGTTGACCAATAAGGACTTCCATGCGTCGTTGCTAAGTCGTGGACTTGCTTGGCAACCTGTCTCCATCCTACAGTGTTAATATTGTCGCCCAATTGGGTGAAGCTTGCTGTACGAGACAAACGGTCCTCCGACGTACGAGATACGTGACCTAATCACCGTAACTTTGTGGACTGGGACCAGCCGATCTATTGAGGGAAAGTGGACTCTCACGAAAACCATCTGGCTTACCTCAGCATTACCGATCTGCTGTTCCCACCAGACCCGCGTAAGGCTTCGGAGGCACCTATGGTCAAACAGAGCCTTCAAAGATCTTCCACGGACAGTGACCACTTCTCTGATACATAAAGTAGGACATTTTGGACCCCAGCCTTGTATAGCCAAACCATGAATGTCGGGGGTTAGCAAGCGCCGTCCTAGCCCTCCCAACGCGGGAAGTGATTTCGTCATTCACCAGTCCACCGGGACCTCTGCAACTTCCGAGGTAAACGAGCTTAACTACCTGCAAGCATGCGATTTGGATTTGACCTCGCCTAATTTCGCACCAGTACTCCACATTTTGATGTTGCGAACTGTGCAACAAAAATATTTATTTCTAAGGAGTCTGGTCGAAGAGAGGCAATATCATTGGTGTACTGAATTTCCGTGACTGAACGCCCTGGGAGTATTTCGATCCCCAAGGTGTCAGAGACAGGTAATTGTGACCCTAGCACCACATCGTTTAGGGAATTAAAGAGAAAGTGCGATAGAGGACATCGCTGCTTGACACCAATAAATGTGGTAACCTTAGAAGAGACTATGCCGTGGACGTGAATTGAATATGAATTCTTTATCAAAGAAAAGAAATTAAAAGGGTCAGTATTCATCGCTGGACCCCGCCATTTTCCAACGATCAACGGAGTCAAAAGCGTACTTGTTGTCGAGAAAGACGATCATTGTTGGTCGTTGGAAGAATTAACGCAGCTCCAACGTGTGCCGCTAACCGAAGATCGATATAACCCAAACCGGAGCTGAACCCTGCCTGATACGAATCTGACTCTCCCGATCGAATAGCCTTCTTAGGATAATACCAGAGAGCACCTTGTAAGCTGTTATGAACAGACTGATGCGCCGGTAGTTTTTGCACGGTGTTTTTGAACCCTTTTTGAATATGAGGATCACCTTTGTTGCGTTCCACTCTTTCGGCATTCTCTCCGCATTGCATATACTCTGGATTAAAGTCCTCAAAATAGCCACGCGGCACTTCCCAACTTCTTTGAGGGGTAAAGGATGAAAACCATCTGGACAAGATGTTCTGTTGCGCTAAAGCAATGAGGTTGCTGTTGGTGAACTAATATCAACGTTCCACTCAATTTTTTAATCTTTGTCGAAGTTGGGTTGGTGCAGACTAGTTGAACTGGTCTTCAAATTTTTCAGCCCATCGTTCAAGAAGACCTTTCCGTGAACGGATTTGGTCCCATCCTTTTCGGAGATCGTCTCAATAATGTCTGCCCTTGGACCAGTTGATCGGATTAGCTGGAACAGGATGCGATTTCTCCTCGTTGCAAAAGCTTTCTCTACATCCCGGGCTTTTGCGATCCACCAGCGCTCTTTTTTAATCCTTAGGCTCTTCATTATTAGGCGTTCGTGAGATTTGCGATTGACACCGTAGGCGTTTGTTGCTTATATAGGTTTCCTGGTTTCAGTCAGGGTGACTGATCGGAATGGGTTTCAGGCGGGGGTATGCAGGCGACCTCGGTCAGACAGTATCACAGACTGTGAGTATGGGTTTCTTCATTTTTCCCCAATGGTCATCCAAATCACCCTTGTGTTTGCCGAGTTCTGGGTGCTTTTGGGCCACCTCAACTCGATATTTCTGGACTGCAGAGACACTGAACTGAGTTGCTTTGTATCAACCGACGTGTTCCAGAGGGATTGCGAGTAGATTCGCATACCCGCATAATGTGGTGATTGGAATCCAGTGGTGTACTGCCTGTATCGTTGGCTGACTACTTTTCGGTCGCCATACTTCTAGGAGCATTAGCAATGTGGTGAGACATCTAACATATCACAAGAATCCAATTTACCCATATGAGTTGGATACACCGTATTGTTTTTGCCTAAAAGTGCAATCGAATGGGAGTAGTGTAGAAAATCAGACTTCAGGTCTGCTGCACCTGACCTGTAATTACTCTACTACATTTCAGCCATATTTAATTCATGAAGTGTCCCCTGGATAGTGTGAATGAAGATGTGCAACAACTCATTTTGAGACTAAAACAGCGCGAAAGTACCATCGACGGTTTGTGCAATGAGATTGGTCAGATTCAAGCGCAGCTCTCCAACATCCGACAGGTGAGTTTTGTCGTGTTTGTTATGGGATTTGGTCCCCACCTAGTTCGCTCCACTGCTGTATGGGCCAAGCGTTTCGAATCTTAGTTGCTTTGGTTGCGTGGATCAGACAGAGTGAAGGCTTTCCAAGGTTAGCCTGGATCAGTGGAAAAATTAGGGTTGGACTTGAACTATGACCTTTTATTCTTTTAGCCTTTTATATTATTGTCAGCCTGCGTTATCTCGAGCTCTAGACCGTTAAAACCAGTGGCTCTCAAATCCTTCAGCTCATCGTGCCTCAATGATCACCAAGTGCGGTTGGAAGTTAGATGTCTCGTAAATTCAGAAAGCTCATCATTCGGCGCTGGAAACGCGGCAAATGTAATAGATACTACTGAAACTGGTGTCTGGATGTTTCGTCTCACCAGATCGGACAGACTTCCGTTGTCTCACAAAGTGTTTCTTATTGTTTGGTTCCGTGAGGGAAGGGCTTCGTGTCAGGAGTAGTAGGACGTTAGTGAACCGAGAAGCGACAAGCGGAGATGGGTTTTCTAAGTAGTACGAAGTAGTACTGAAACAGCTTTGATCAAACGACTTTACACTCCTGCTATGTGCCCACAGATAGTACAAAATTCACGCCGGCCATGGGCATCCGTGCGTAAATATTAAGAGCGGTTAGTTGTCGGTACCGCTTCAAACCACATTTTTCGATATTGACTACCCTTACAAGGTGATGCCAAGTGTTGTTCATTAGCCGTTGGAATGTGGAAGCCGAGCTGACGTCCACAGTACACTGTGATCGAGATAGCTTGCAAGGGAGTAAATGTCTTGGGAAACGAATAGAAAAGTTTGAATGTGACTTCGTACATCCTGCTAACCTATTGATGTGAAATCGACCCATTCGGGCTTCAGAACGTGATTGATTCACCGTTCAGTAAGTGGGGCAGTCATCATCATCATCATGATCGACAGCATGACATCAGTGTTCAACACCGATGCTTCACTGCCATACAACCATGAGTTATTTGAAAGCCTTATTGTGAAGGAAAGAATAAAGGTGGACGGGGAAGGGACTTAGTGCTAGCTTACTACAATCATTCCGAGGTGCCTACGCCTCCAGTCAATCATTCAGGCAATCTGGATAGAAACTGACAACAAGATCGCCACTGACATCGGTTGGCAGCCATATCTTGCAGCGTCTCCAACCAGGCACAGTGAGGATCACGCGGTCCCCAACCTGGAAGGCGAGTAGCACCGACAGCACCCAAGCGTTTCGTAATTTCCTTCATACCCCTCTGCCAGGTTAAGGGTTGGCCACCTCTCTGCTTCCGCCACTCTGAATTGGGCATGGAAAACAGCACTCTCTTCGGCAAACGATGATTAGGCATACGCAACACGTGTCCCAACCAACGCAGCTTCTGGTGCTGGACACACTCTTCAATGGAAGTACCCGTTGCACAACCAAAAACTCGCTTTCTAACTGCCTCGTTACGGATTCGCCGACACCAACCCACACGAGCTATGGTTCTGAGACAACGATTGTCAAACACCTGAAGACG
>SJOL01008653.1:26806-45930 GCA_004794785.1 Opisthorchis felineus
TTGCAAACGTTTCATCACCAATCGAGGTGACGTCATCAGTGCGTTATTGGGGAGCGTAGTGATGCGTAGCGATGGGTTGGTTGCGCCACCACCAACCCAACCAATCCGTTTGCAATCAAATTGCCCAGCTCAGCGAACAAGCCAACGGCCATCTAGAAGTGACTTTTTAGCCACTGTTGCACACACCAAATGAATCAATGACGAACACCAACTAGTGATATGCGTGTGCTTCGTGCGCCTCTTGTTAGTGGTATGGGCCACTGGGCCACCCTCTGTAAACATTGTGGTTTTCAGTTGTTTAACTACCCCGACGTTTTTTGACAGTTATGACCCATCAGTCGGGTGTGTTGATATTCTTGGGACTGTCCCCTCCTGCTCGCTCTGCGGTCTTATTTCCTCGGGTTTGCATCCGGTAAAGGGCGTTCAACTGGTCACACATGCGGATCAGTCCAAGCCGCCTGTGTCAGCACTTATTTTGTGCGGGGTTCCGTCGGTGTAGTTCAATGTGCAGGCAACTTTGGGGACGAATATCAGCCTACTGTATTCAGCCTGAATTGGCAACGTTGTCCTCAATAACAAATGTTGATTAAACCAAACATATGTGGATAACCCGCAGTGTATTCGCTTCACCTACCCGTTTGCTATACGCCTTACAATCGTTAACTCGTTTAGCTTCCCCTTCCTTTTCCGTTTCTTCTAGTATCAAAAAGAGATGATGACTTTGTACAAGATATCAGGTCGTTTGGCAACCACATCAGGCACTCGTCCGTTGCACTGTTTGTCAGTTGAGAACAAGGAACTGGAACAACTACGTGTTGAAAATCAGGCCTTGTGTGATTCATTGGATGACCACGAGATCGCCATCGATGTTGTGATGAACAAATATCGGCTGCAGGTAGGCATAGTCCGTGTCTCAGTTTCGTTTTCTTCGAGTCTTCCATCAGGTACCCTAAATACAGTAAACGCCCCATGAGAAGGCGACTCCCGATCCTGACATAATTATCCGATTGAAATGCCTTTATAATCCAAGGATATCGAACAAAGGGTACCGTTTCGTTTTGTACGAATTCAGAGGAATCCGAAGGCAAACCCTTGTGCGTGTAACTTAGTTTAGATGTGCAAACCGGTCGGCGGATGCATGGTCCTATGATCAACAGCCTTAAGCAGAAGGCGTCACATGCCGGATCCCTATTTTCCCAAATAAGGATAAAGGGTTCCGTTCGATTAGGATTTTTGGATCCTTACTATTACGGTTTGTCTATTTATGCTAGTTAGTTGTCTACTTTTGGGTCCTTTAAGCCAAAGATTTTGGTTGACGACCCTAATCGTCCTGTTGTCTAGGTTTGGCCGCTGTGGCAGTATTCCACCCTGCGTACAACCATGATCCCTATAACTAAAAATACTCTCGTACCACTTCGGCTGATGCGTGGTGTCAACTGGCCCATCACTCTCCACTCGCTTCTGGCTAGGCACCTATGGCGATCCTTAGGCCGCTGCGGCAGGATGTGCAGGGTTCGGAATCGCCCTAAGTCACTGGGCGAAAAGGTCTTTGATTGACTGAATACCCATTGATAGTCGCCTATGTGCGGTTCGTCCGGTAATGAAGGGGAAAATTGATTGTTGCTGGTAATCGTGTTTACCTACGCCCCAACCGTACGTACCTCTAACTTCATCAAAGACAACTTTTTGACGCCTTGAGTGCCCTATTAGGGCTTGAAGCCCAGGTATCATTGTGAGTGTTAGAGACATGAATGGACAAATGGGCAGAAATGGCGCATCTAAGACTCAGGTGGCCGACGTGGATTGAACTCGGTACAAACCGCGGCAAACGACTGCTTCAGCTATTTGTTGACCGCGAACTGTTTTTATGTAGTAATAACTTCCGAAGTCGTCTGGCCAGATAGTGTCCTCCAACAGCGTTCTAACAACGGATCCAAATTGATCACATCACCATCAGTTGCAGGTGCCGCGGGTTAATAACTGACTGCCGCTCGTTTTGTGACACTCAATGTGGATTGTGACTGGAGTGGTTTATTTCTGCTTTCCAGGGTGACGTAAGTGACAGACAACTAACTAAACAACTGAGGGGCTTGCAGATCCTGAATTTAAGCGAACTTGTCAGAACAGTTTTCTGAATTCGCTTCCAACTGCTCCACCGTCGGATGTCGATTCGCACTGGAACGAGATCGCCAAATCCCTTACGGTGCTGAGATTCTTACTTGCGGTATGGCACCGCCAGCTTCATTCAAGGATTGGATATCAGACGGAACAGTGGAGCTCTTTGAATCTCGGATGAATGTTCTCATCAGTCCCGAACGTAATTTAGCCCCACGAACTTTCAGACGTCGAGTAAAACTCAGCGGGCGTGAAGGCTGATGGACACAGAAGGCTACGGAAGTAGAAGGGACACAAAATGCCGGGGATGGCTGGAGGTCACTCCGGTTGATCCGTGCGACTGGCCCTCGAAAACCGGCTGTGAGTCATCGAGGATCAAATGCGCGCCACCATCTTTGATGAAAAAGGACGCCTCCGAGTCGAGCACTTTGAATAATGGTTCTAATGCTTCCGCTTAGTCGGATTGTCGAACTGCGCTAGAACCGTGGACGGCTCCCCACGTCTTTGGAGGTTTATGACTGCTTGTGTTCTATCAAGCGCCACAGAGCTCCTGGTCCGGATGAACTCCCACCGCAGTCAGCGGTTGTTTGATTTTCCTGCCCCTATTTGGGGGAAATGAAACTGTCTCAGACGCTGTCCATTTTCACAAAAGACCCATTAGTGAGTGCGATAAACGGAAGGATTAGCTTGACTCGAGTCGTGATGAAACTCTTGGCGTCACTTGTCCTTCGTCA
The DNA here is from genome assembly GCA_004794785.1 of Opisthorchis felineus. NCBI lineage: Eukaryota > Metazoa > Platyhelminthes > Trematoda > Opisthorchiida > Opisthorchiidae > Opisthorchis > Opisthorchis felineus. The sequence continues at coordinate 29,656 of SJOL01008653.1, forward strand.
CCTTACGGTGACCCATAACTCAAGAGCAGCAACGAGATTTCGGCCATGTAGGTTTGCGTCGATTGCCTCTTCACACCCCTTAAGGTGTTAGAACAACGTCGTCCGTATAATCGACTGACAATATTAATATTCCTCCATTTTGTCGTCGCATTTGACTCAGCTGACAGGTCTGTTCTTGTTAAAACACTTGTTATTGGGAGCGAGATGGCTCAGTGGTTAGAGCGCGAATTTACTGACCGGAAGGTCCGTGGTTCGAACCCGAACTCTGCCTGTCGACTTCCTCTGTCTAGGCTTGGGCAACCTGGCTGTATTCCAGCCCTCGTGCTTCCTTCTGGTGGCATGGCAGTTAGGCACCGAAAGGGTGCTACAGCTGAACACAGCTGAACAAGTATGTGGGACAACACTTGTTCGACAAGGAACAACCTGGAAGTTTGTCAGTACAATAGATCCTTTGTATTATCGGACTTGCGGATTTGCGAACGTCTACGGAGAGCTCTCTGAAATTCAATCAGTCAATCAATTTTTCAGCTATAAACCGTGTATCACATGCACATTGGTTCCAGCTGCTACAGTTTCTATCACCGGAAAACGGGATAGTGTGGGACATACAGCCAAGCTTTGGAGGTGATGGCATGTTCAGTTAGTTCGGGAATTGGGTAGCCAGGCATTGAAGGCGATAGCCTTGATGTACGAGCGCCACCGACTGCGAGTTTGGGCTTCCATTTACAGCAGCATTAGGCGAAGAGAGCTCTGCAAGACAGGCGGTATTCTGGCATGCTGAGTACATGTCCCAACCAGCGTAACCTATGAAGCGTGGGTAATCCACCTACCGCGGGAGAGTTCCTTCTTCCGAGGACCATCTGGCGTGCCTCAACAGTACTGATCCGATGTTGCCACAGTACCCGACCAATGCTTCAGAGACACCGATGGCCAAACACTGACATCTTTTGTATGTCCTTTGCGCGTAGGGGCCACGTCTCTGATCCATAAAGTAGTATGGATCCCACTGCCGCCATGTAATCTCTGCCCTTGACAGACAATCTGACGTCACGTCGACACCATAGGTGTCGGAGGTTTGCAAAAGCTGCCCTGGCTTTCCTTATTCGAGAAGTAATCTCATCTTGAACCAGTCCACCGCCACTTGTACAACTGTCCAAGTAAACAGATTTATCTACCACTTCGATTGGCTCGTCTTCAAGCATGAGGTTTGGTTTTGATCCCACCCGGAACAGCATGAAGTGCATGCCAAACTGTGCGCCAGAGTTAGTTAGGTTATTTAAAATGGTTTGCACTTTCGAAGGATCTGAAGCAAGAAGAGCATTATCGTCCGCATACTCAACGTCTGCGAAGGAACGTCCCGGGAGCATTTTGACCCCCGAAGTTTCAGGGACAGGCAGAAGAATTTCAAGCAGCACATCAATAACATAGATGAAGAGAAACTGTGAGACAGGGCAGCCTTGTCTTACACTACTGGACGTGTTGAACTCAGGCACTCCCGAACTCAGAACTCCCATACACTCGTACGCGTACACGTGAAATGTGGAATATCTGAGCTCGTCCTAGGCGGCGTGAGGTGCCCGACCGAAGTGAGGTCTTGTATGCCTGTTTCAGAGACAGCTTACATCGACTGGGAGGGAAAGGAGGGTTTTAGCAAGGCTAAATTCGGCCTAGATTATGGACACACTGCATTGTTCAATGGGTGTGGAGGAGTGTGGGGTAAGGCCGTTGTGCGAAGAGCTGCAAGGACGAATGATACTTCCCGGTTACCCAAGCCGAAGAAGGAGTATTGGTTGAGGTACCCCACCTTGAGCCCTTGACTTAAGTCTGACCCACAAGGCAGTGGGAGGATACAGGGTTTTGTTCGGGAACCCTGCCCTTGTCTTCTGACTCAAAAGGTTGAACCACGAAGCAGCAATTGTTAGGGTTTTCTTGTGGGACCCTTTCCGGAGCCAATGACTCAATAGTCTGGCCCAATTGGCTTCAAGGGACCGGCCTGTCCCGAGGACGCAGGGATTAAGACATTACTGTTTCACTCCTGATGCAGCTGCACGCAGCAGGTGCCTTTTGAGTAGCACCGGACTCTTTGGTTTTAAAAGTATTCCGACTGTATTGAATAATGTGCCGGTGGTCACGGTCAACCATTGGGTGATCGGAGTGTGCGGTCTTATGGGCCGACCTTTTCTAACCCGTCCTTTATCGGGGGAAGGCATCGTCGTTGCTTCCATGAATATGGACATGCTGGTCGCCTGGGGGAAACACCTTACTGCCTTCACATTCCTATCGCAGAGGACAGTATGGCTTTACCTCCAGACGACCTCGTAATACTCGCAGTACGGGAACTCGCTGTTCTTCGTCGGGCTGCTCCCCGTTGGCCTTCCTGGCATGGTTGAACCTGTAGTAACTGAGTTCCAGCCAGTATAGTTCGCAGGATCACTACAGCACAGAAGTTCTACCACTGCGACAAGGTGATAGTTTTAGGTCGGGCTCTCCGAGAGCTTTTGTGCAAAATGCGGTTTCCCGGAAGTATGTCCAGGCTTTCCATTCCTATTCAGTTTTATGGTTTATGAGACAAGGAGACGAACACTGGAAGGTCTTCGAAACTCTTGCGTTCAGTTCGTTGCTGACAAAACCATTGTCGATCTGGAATATGCAGACGACCTCTTTCTTGTCTTCGAAGATGAGGAGAATATAGAGATATTTTTGGGTGACCTGACCAAAACCACCCCGTCCTTTGGCATGCGCTTTGCACCCCAAAAAGTGTAAGGTTATGCTTCTGAGGCTGTAGTCACTGAATGCGCCACTTACTTTCCAAGCAGGGGTACTCGAAGTTATGGAGCGTTTTACCTGTCTTGGAAGTTTTATAAGTTCCGGTGGTGGTTTGACGGTTAATACACGAGTCCATAAGACTCGGATTGCATGCTAATTTTGAAACACTCATGGCGGCAAAGCAGCATATCCTGGGATCTCCAGGGAGCGTGTGTATCAGACTACAGTACGGGCTGCTTTGTTCTATGGCTCTGAAACCTGGCCTGTTCGGGCAGCCTAACTGAGACGTCTTAAGATCTTCTCGACTTTTCAGCATAGATTCCCCCCTAACTCAATGGCAATATCTACAAATTGATTTCTTGTCATTACCAATGGGTATCCGGATTGCCTCAACAAGTTGTCTGATTGTCTTTATGCTTCTCTGTGTTATTCAGAACCACTAAAAATGGTTCAACTGTAACACTCTTTCGGTGCCTAGCTGTCATGCCACCCAAAGGAAGCACGAGGGCTGGAATACTGCCAGGTTCCCCAAGCCTAAACAGGGGAAGTCGAGAGGTACAGGTTGGGTTTGAATCACGGATCTTCCGGTCAGTAAATTCGCGCTCTAATCACTGGTGTGTGTTAACCGATGGGAGGCTCTCTACATGAGCACACGGATATTGGATATAGTTTTTTGTTAGTTCGTAAATTCTGTTGATTGGCATACCGTTCACAATAACTTGGGTTGGATAGGTTTGCGTGTCTTTCCCGAGTTAAACTGTTTAGCTTATTTATTTTGTGGCTAAACTCAGTGGTTCCATCGTGGACTTGAACCTTTTGAGTCGTCCGGCGGTTGTTGGGACCTTTGACGCCAGTGGTTCCTTCGATCGTATGGTGCTTTTGTTCGTACACAGGTGACGTATGGTTTAGAACCGCATCGATTTTCCTTCTATCCATCAGTAGGATCAAGCGATTCTTTTCCTGGTTGTTGGCCTGTTCGTCGAGCTTGGCAGTTGGATTGCAAACGTTTCATCACCAATCGAGGTGACATCGTCAGTGCGGGGTTGAGTGACTGACGATGTCACCTCGATTGGTGATGAAACGTTCGCAATCCAACTGCCAAGCTCGGCGAACAGACCAACAACCAAGCAGCGCACCCGAGCTACTTATATTCCAAAACATTGCCGATTCTTTTCCTCCCTAATCCCGCTGGGTTGACCTTTCCACAGTGGCCTCCGGGTATAAGAACCGGCTCTCACAGTTGGACACCTCAGATGCCTGAGCAATGCCTACAAATAACCATGACATATGCAATGCATAAGGCACACAAGGCATAAACTGTTTGCGAATACATAACGACTGTGTTGAATAGCTGAAATGCACCTACTCCAGCTGTTTGTCGTAGTCTTCCGTCAGAAAACTGAAAAGCGAGATGGTAAAGTAATCGTCAAGTATAACTTCTGTCGTCAGCTAAACTAATTGTAAAACGACTGTTTGACACCGCCATGTGCTCATAAAGAGTCTGGCCACATTTTACGCTCTCTAAACGAACTCAATTTGTAATATAACTCTACGGAATTACTGAATAAACAACTTTTTCGATAATGATGGTGATGCCTCAAAATAAACCAGCTGTTACTCACCAGTCGTGGGATCGATGTTTGCAAGGAGGTTACTTTTATTCGTATTCCCGTTTATAGGATCAGTGGGATCGTGTGATAAGTACGTTTTGGATAAAAAATTATCCACCGAGTTGTGGAAAATAAATGACTGCGCCAGAAAAAAACGAAAGCAAATAAAGTAAAGCATGGCGGATAAGCAGCTACTCAAACAAACCATTTTCCCACAAGGATCGTTCCCAGGCAACGACCACTTTTGTTTTCCTCAGTGGAACCAAATAGGGAGATAACTGTGATTTGTAGGAAAGCACCGAGGTGGCTAGCTGCATCAGGACGAAATGAATTTCGAACAGAACATGATGGAAGTCCATAGCCATGTGTAGCTCATGTCGCTGACGGCAGCAGTACATTTTTTACTGACCCACGCTTATTTACCGTTACTAAGTTTTGTGTAAGTAGTGAGAAACGTAAGTCTAGTCTGTCCAACCCTCGCCACTGACGTGCATGGCCATTAGGTTTACCTTGAGTCTGTCTACGCTACCAACCTTGTTCCGCGGCACACTGAAAGACAAGGCCAACCAAGTGGGTGAGTGAGTCAGTGAGTGGATGTCACCGTTAACAGGAACCTGTACAACTTCCAGGTCTAGCTTTACTGAACCTGGATGACAACCCAGACACGGAAACCGTAGTGCCAATAAGCTGCTTAATCACAATAAAGGGTGAACTTAAAATGTGTCAATTCAAATAAGACTGAAGTGGATGCCACAAAGAATTTTACGACTGATAGAACCTTTAGGAATTGGAACTTTTTCCGGTGATGTGTGTTCAAAAACTAGTGTCACATGATGCTTACTGTAATGTGACGCATCGGCAGTTTTCGATAACGAAAGTGACAATACCAGATCATAGCGCGAAGTAAAAAACAAACAAGACAGTCCGGCGAATTATATAGGAAAAAAACAAAATTCTTTTTTGAGAAGACGCAATGAATACCTGGAATTTTTTGCTGTCCGATGTTTTCAGAACCCATTGCGATCGCCGTCAGACGCATAAAAGGCCGCCGTTTTCGCAGAGCTAACTTCGTTGCTAATCCACGGTCGCCTTACTTCGGTGTCTTCTGAATGGTCTAACTGGAATATAGAGAGTTTACACAGACACCCTATTGATAACCATGGCAATGCAATCATTAACAAAACAGACTTTTCTAAATCCTTTATACGTCATTTGGTTTCATCATCAGTAGAACAAATGGGCTCCCGATGGTCTGGTTTACTCGTGAAGACTGCACTTGCAGTCCACTTCAAACATTTCGATATTGAAACTTCGAGTACCTACCTCTTCTGGCTGTATATTTGTAATCTTGAGGATCGCGGAATTCCATTGGAGCAGTAAAAGTGATCTATGTGCATTCAATAGACCGATGAAACGTAGTGAGACAGATCGTTACCTTGTTAAGTGGACGTACTTTTTTAAATACAAAATTCGCGTTATCTCGATTGGCCATACAGAGGGCTTCCGTGAAAGGGATGGCGGATAATATACACAGGACGGTGACACTATCGTTCGCCGTTACTGTCATATGCGACAGCCATTTTTGCACGTGTCGTTTTGCATTTGTCACGACGGCACTGTTTTTGATGAAAACCGAGGCTCCTGGTACAACTAATTCAATGTTGTACCATGTCCCTTCCTCAGTTTATTGATTAAATTCACTAACCCGGGCCAGGAAAGGGCTATATTTTCTCCCAAAACTAGCGCTATCATAACTCATCTGCGGTCCAGTACTGATTTGACCCCTTTGGTGGCTCAGCGGCCAGAAGTTGCCCTTGAAGTTCCATCCATCGCATGCTGCCCCTAAACACAGGACATATCGTTCGTTCAGCTGTAGCACCCTTTCGGTGCCTAGCTGCCATGCAACCCGAAGAAAGCACGAGGGCCGGGATACTGCCAGGTTGCCTAAACCTAAACAGGGGAAGTCGAGAGGCAGAGGTCGGGTTCTAACCACGGACCTTCCTGTCAGTAAATTCGCGCTCTAACCACTTGAGCCATCTCGCCCCCAAACACAGGACATGTTTGCAGATGAATAGTCATCTGCGAACTGCAGCGCAAAATCTGTCCCTGGTTTCAGTAATTCCCTAGTACCAAACACTTTCTTCGGCAGTATACTGTTTATAAAGATTTGCACGTACTCGATTAGTCACCACGTAAGTAGTACAGTAGTGCAGGGAAACATGCCACCATCTTCATTGTCGAACCAGCAGCATCCCGGGACAGACTTTTCACAGCATGTTTATTTGAATATCACTATTTTGATTCAGTTGAGTTTCATGATAGCAAGATTTCGGTTTGCAAGTGAGTGTCCGACCCCATGAACAATAAAGTACTTTACGTTCTGATCAGTCTTCTCATACTACTTAGACCCAGTACGGTGTCTTATTACCAGTTCGCACCTTCGGTTTGTTAAAAAGTTAGTATGTTCTCAAGGCAGTTACACTGGTTTTAAATATACATATCTGCAGTCGAGAGATGACGAGTGCACGATAAAATAACTTGCTACCACAATAACCATGCACGTACTGTACTATGCCCATATATCCTGATGGCCTTCCTTGTTCTGTAACGCACTAGTATTCGGGGAGGGGATTTCATACTTCTCGTTATATGAATGATTCGGTTGGTGTGCGTCGGTTTAAAGTCGTTGAACTCAAGTTAGTTCGTACAATTTGTGCATTTCACCAATATATATGAATTTCAATCGGCGCTTCAACCATTCTGTCCAAGGAACCGTTGGGAGCTTGCAGAAACGTGACACAACCATGCCGGATATCACAAGGAAGGACTGTCGTTTATCGTACGACGTAGACTCATGAAACTGCCCTTTAAACTTTGAACTTTTTCTATTTACTCGAGAGTTATGTTTGTTTTTGTGTAGACCCAAAAACCTTTGAGAATGCCGTTCGTTCAGACAGCAGTATGATTGATCTTAATGCTAACTACCATCACCGTTCGGTTGACCAACTGACAGCTGAGCTCTCTGGCCTTTACTGAGGCTGCTTACAAGTATGTCTCATCTCTGTGCGATGCTCGCAGATTCCCCAGTGCATTTTTTGATGTACGTATTTTTTTCTCCTAGATGTCAAAGTTGGTGCGAAGCATTCACAGCGATCAACCCTGTGCATCGCAGGACTGTCGAGATGATTTGTGTAGGAAACGTCCCGAACTAGCCTTCAACCAGGGATTCGCTCAGGCTCACCTGACAGAAGCGCGGTATCAGAGCAGGGAAAACGAACTGCCCGATTACGAGTTTCTTGCCAAATCCTTGCTCAGCGCACAAATGAGCAGGCTGACTTCAATGGCCCGAGATATCTGTGATCAGGGGGATGCCTACTCCACTCAGCTGGAAACGGAGTTGCATCGTTTAAGGTCCGAAAATGCTGGTCTTCGTGAAGTTTTAATGATCTCTTCGGACTTCCCTACGGACCAGACTGATGCCATTGAGGTCGCAACTCCTGTTGAGTTGACGGAATCTGAAAGCCCTGGGTGCCGTCAGAACAAGCTAGTCATGTGCACAAGTCTCCCTTCATCATCACCTAGTGCGAACAATTTCATTTCTGATCAGCAATCAAAGCCAGTTCACACAGGAGGTCCGTCCATTACAACGTCTACCTTGGGTGAATTCACTACTTACGAGGCGGTTGAGCGTGAGCAATACTGCACCGATGGCCGTTTATTCGGGCGAAGTGAGGATGTGGAGGAAGAGGACGATGACGATACGACTGTTGCAGGCGGCAGCGAAATTGTTGATTAGTTCCTTACAATTTAATGTGGACACATTTGCCTGTGCCACGCTGCGTACCTATTCGGCTGACACCCAATAGAAAAGTATTCAACACGCAGAGCAACTCTGTTGTTTCACCAGAAGCTTTCATTTTGCGTTTGTTACTTTGGTACGCAGACCCGTCTCGACAAGATAGACACACCTCGTTTGAAGGGGTTTTCAGCTTCATCAGTGGCCCACCTTGCCATGTGATGCGTCATTAAAATGGCAGAGCTGTAACAAGTCCCTTTTCATCTTGCTTAGTTTTCAGTTCTACTGTCCAGCTATCCCAAGAACGCCCACTGCGTACCATCCCATGATCTCAAACATTATTGTTGGTGTTTTTTATGGATTATACGCACTCGTACTAATCCTAATCTTCATCATCCCAAGTCAATAAGGTCGTTTTTTTGGTTTCATATGATATGTATGGTGTTTTTCCAAGGTCCTATTCGAATTGGATGTGAATTCTCTCCTTTTGTTTGTACATTTTGAAAGGTGGAGTAGACATGTCTGCAATATCAACACGCATACGACTGACAGCCCTTCTGTGCAGCTCTTGTCTCACGCATCCCCCCTTCCTTTGTGACCCACTCCAATAGCCACTGAGTGAGATGAAGATTGAACTAAAATTGTCATCAGAAGTATAAACAGAAATTCACCCAACCCCCGGATGGCGTCCGGGTGCACTTTGATTATTGCTTTTCTGGATGTGGTAATGTTTTTCGAAACCCGAGATAGTCACAGACTAGACGACGGACAGCTGATTGCTAGTGTCAGCTTATGAGATCCACTCCGGTTCTAAAGTGGCAGATCCGCAGATTTGGGCAACAATGACCACACTATCTTGCTTGTATTTTGAAGAAACTTTGCATCGGTGTGACGTATAAAATTAAGGACTGCTCGGCTCTAAAGAGATTGCAGGTCTAGTCTAGGACCTAATGTAGTAGTGTAACTTAATCAGTCCAGTCCCTTTGGAATTTAGGAGTCGGACAAGCCTGAGGCGGACACGAAAACAAATCCGAATCAGACGTTGCACTTTGTACAATCATTCTACGAGGTGTTTCTATGGTAAGCAGGACTTAGGTGACCCACTCGATGATCTATTCATCTGCACTTGCAATACACCTATGCATCAGTCAGTTGTTTAGCCAACGGCGCAATGAAAAAGTGAGATGAAATAGTTTCTTGCCATCTCAATCACCGTAACCTGCGTAAAACATAGAGCGAAAAAAGAGTAAGCTTACGACGGCTTGTAGGTCCTATCTAATTGATTGGTTTCAATGCCGAACGTGAGTTTTTCTGTTAGCAGAAACTTAGTTTTGGACAATAGATCAACAAGGCTTCGAGAAATTTGAGTCTGGTTTGTCATATCTCGTGATTATTTGGAAAGATAAACTGATCTGTGTTTCATCTCATAGGAACGCTCAGTTTGAGTAGTTTGATAGTTTGTTCGAGTAGGTGATGCTCTTCATGCATTGTATCTGTAGTACAGATTTGCCTCGTCGTGCGCTGAAAGATGCGATGCAGCGGTCGGTCGTGTGCTGCCAGACGAAGACATCGCTCAGTCTGGGTGGACATTCGACGCACAGATCGTGATACAATCAGAGTTTCTTCTGAACAGGTCGTCTAGGAATGTAGGCTAGTCGCCAGCCTCATTTCACAATTGAAGGAGAACGCAGTAACCTGAAAATCGTAAGCGCATTTTCAATCCGTATTTGACTTGTAAATAGCCAATACCACTTATGTAGTGAAGCTTTGTGAATTTCTGGTTAAGGTAGCCGGTCTATGCCTGGCGCAAAGTGACCGTCTCTCTCATCGCACACCTTCCGTAAGGTTCGTATTTTGGTCCCCTATAAAGTTTGAAGTCTCATTTCATTTGACGAAACCTGCATGCGATTCGGATCTGCGATCTGTACACGGACCGTTAAGACAATTTTCTCAGAGCGTAAAATTGAAAGTTGTCATTTGTTTCTTCGGTCCACATACCAGAGCACTTCGTCCTGACTGGGCTTTAGTCATCCAGCTTTGAACTCCGTTTCAGTTGCCATCCGTTTTCATCAAGCAAGGAACACTTCCTACTGGAAATCTTTCAGTTATTATTCCTACGTTGCACTGACTTGCCGACGACGAATAAACAGTGAATTCTGCAGTCTGGAAAAATATTGTCGTCCCGTAAGTGGATCTCATCGAATTATCCAAACACCAAAGGAATCATCGTAGCGTGATAGTAATTGCGATTTTCGAGTAGTTCAGTGTGATTTCACACTGCAGAAGCTTTCGCCTCCATATCCTGGGCGATGGGAAGCTGACTGCGCGCACCCCCAAGGGACACAGGGTTCACTGTAGACATAGAAAGTGCTTCCTCAATTAGATCCTTAAGGAATTTCCTAAAAGTTATTTCAACTGAGAAAATATTGCTATAGCTTTTTATAGATGCAAACAAAAACCTGAACAAGCCAAAAAACGTGCAGAAAACGGTAAAAGTTAGCTCGATATTATCCTGTTCCGTTGAGTTGATTTGGTGCTATTGTGGTTATACGGTCTTTGTACAGTAGATTGGCGCGTAATTCATGATGGTCCTCGTGGCGAATTTTTGCCAGAAGATGCACCGTCATCATTATCCGCTTTATGGACACGAATATTGTCATCATGGCCGTCATGGGCACCATTAACTTCAACGACAGCAGCTGTAAGCTCTCCAGTTGCCACAATTTGTTGAATAATCAATTGGCAGGAGCGCACTGTGCGCTGGGGGTGACAGCTCAAATACCGGGATGTTGATTTAGTTACCATGACGTAGATTTGTGTGGGTAGGCTACTGCAGCGTTGTGCTATACATAGAAAACAATAGCGCTGACACAAAGCATCAACCGATTATGCGACTGGGCTCTGGTTGACAGCGTTTCAAACCAGGGTAGGTCGCCTCGGGGTCATCAGGTGAACAATAGTTGCCAACGTGAGTATAAAAGCATCGATCGCACCTCGAAAGACTAACTGACATCGCGTCGATGTTGATGGAAGCCATCCTGGTCTGTGTGTTCGAGTGGCAATTGTCATCATCATCATCAGAGACAGTAATGTCAGTGTTGACATTGATGCTTCACTGCCGCACAACCATAAGGTTCATCTAACTATATTTAAAGCCTCGGAGTTAAAATAAAAGAAAAGTGGGTGAGGGAGGGGACCTAGTGCAGGCCGATGTCAAACATTCTGAGGTGCCTACACCTCCAAGCGCTCAATCAGACAATCTGGAAAGAAACTGACAAGACGAACGCTACTGACATCCATCAGCCGCCATTTCCTGTAAATTCTCCAGCCAAGCGCAGGAGGGGTCACGGGGACCCCATCCTGGAAGGCATGCAACACCCAAACTCTTCGTAATCTCTCACCCTTCTGCCAAGCCATATGTTGTCCACCTCGCAGTTTGCGCCATTCTGAAGCAGGCATACAGAACAGTACTCGTCTCGGTAGACGGTGTTTCGGCATGCGTAGAACATGGCCGATCCATCGTAGTTGATGGTGCTGGATGTTCTCCGCGATCGAAGTAGCTACTGTGCAATGAAATACCCATTTTCTAATCACCTCGTCACTAATCCGTTGACGCCAGCCAAAACCAGCAACGCGTCTGAGGCATCCGTGGTCAAAAATCTGAAGACCCCATTTATTTGGAACGATCTCTTTCCCTCAGATTGTCCCAAATAGGCTAGACGGGCACTGGCTGAGAAACTGACCACCATCCTTAAACAGAGCAGGTAGAAGGTCGTCAGGACCAGCAGAACGATGACGCTTGAGTGGAGGTATACAGTCGGACACTTCTGAGATTGAAGGAGACTCCATGTTCACAGTCCACCTTTCTGTTGAACGCCAGGATGGCGGACTGGTGGCCAGCTGTTCGAAGTACTGTGCCTAGCGGTCTAGAATTTCTGCTTTGCTTCATATCAGGGAGCCATTTTTGTCCCTGATTATTTCGCTGACAAGAGGCTTCCGAGGACCACTCGGACAAATCAAGTGGAACAACTCGCGGACGTTTAAAGCATTTTTGACATCTTCCAGTTAGTTGGCTTTTCGGGTCCACCAAGCTTCTCGGTCTGCACGGACACTCAGTGTCACCTGGCGTTGGATGGTGCGTCTGGTGGAGTTGTGGGTTCGGCCAGGGGGAGTCTGTCGCCGGGCGTCTAGCAAAGACAGAATCATATCAGAGATTCAATTTTTGGATTCAGGGCTGTTTCGTTGGTAGGCACCATGTTGCCAAGCGATTTCGGCTGTTCTGGAAATCGGTACTGCAATGGAACAGTCTGTGGTCGGTGCACATCTGAATAAGGCCATCTCAATTGCCCGTGCGTCTCAAGTCTAATCCATGACGACCACCCAATCGGGCCTCAGCAGCGCTTAGTCTACCTACCTGGGCGTTCGTGCCACCAGCAACCACAACGATATCTAAGCTTTTAGCCCGTTGTAAGAGAACACCTAGATAATCATAGAAACTGTCTTTGGCAGATTCAGAGCTACAGTCAGTTGGGGCGTAACGAGGCACAATAAACAGGGTGAAATGGACCTCACTTTCTCCAGATTCTCTCACAGACGTTGCCAAACCAACGGCGCAGAGACGACTATCAACGGGTATCCAATCATGTAGAGATGTTTCCCCTCTGTCGCTCAATACAGTACCCACCCAGGCATAACCAGCTGCAGCTGCCTGTGCATCACCAGATGTGCGCGTCCGGAACCTGGAATAGAGCAAGGGGGCAGTCAGTTCAATCACAGTACTTGCGTCCTGTACCCTTGTTTCTGGCAGACAGCATAAACCAATGCGGATGGAATCCAGAGTACGAGCAAGGGCCACCTGTTTTCCTACTTGCTGCACTGTGCGAACATTAAAGGAGCTTAAGTAGGTCGGCTTTCGGGGCTGGAAAACACACTTCGAATTGTTTAGGGTTGTTACTGCATTCGGACGTACAGAAGCTGCTGCTGAATGTGATGCGCGATGAACAAATCGATGAGTCCTAGTGCTGGGACCTGTGGAGAGAGTAATCAAATTGGGGTGGGGAAGGGTAGAAGAAGGGATACGTGAAGGTGTAGGAAGGGAGGTGTCGCTCACCTGCCCTGCTGTGTAACAAGTAAGGCGATCCGGATGATGGCACCACATGACGGGCGATGTGGCATGAGGGTAGTGTTAGTTGTGCCATTGTTGTACGTGGGCTTGGATACTGCCAGGGCGCCCAGATCTAGACAGGTGTACGATTAGGGCCCTCAATCAAAGCCTTTGGCTCAAAAGCCTAACCGCAAGGCGGAAGTGTTTGGCGGGAAATGCAAGTGGACTACCATTTTTGCAGAAAAAGTCGCCACATATGTTCTAACATCCAACCTGGAGGGCCAGGAGACTGTATTGGTCAGACCTTTAACCATTGACCAACCTGTTATGGGAGACTGTGAGTGTCGCGCAGACACCCAGTATAGCTCATTGGGTCACGGGTACATACAAACCGTCACATCACGGTAATGTCCAGTCTCTTAGTGACGGAATGGTGATTGTGTCTTTGAACAGAGCACTGGTACTAGTATAACCAACCAGAGCAACTAGCACGATTTTTTATTATTTTGTTGTATCCTTCATGGCATGTAAAAAACCGCGATGGTCGAGGACGTTCCACACTTTTATTTTGAATTTGCTTAAGATCCAACCAGTGAAGTGGAACATTCCAAATAAGTTGGGCAGCACTCTAAAAAGCTAGTCACAAAGACCTACCTACCCACAGAGGAAATAATTTCATTTTACCAAAGCATTTAACAAGTGTCACTAGTAATCGGACCCCTAACTCTCATATTTTCCTTCACTAGAGAGGAACTGATAGTGAGGCTGGCTTGTCAAAATTGTCGAATTTTCTTGGTGAAGACATTTAGTGACAAAAGATGAATGAACGAGACTGCGCGCTTCCCGGCACTATAATATCCCTTGCGATAGACAACAAGCAATTCCGAAAATTTTCCTGCAGCTGTAAATATTTTTGATGTTCTCAGCTTCAAGTGACAAATGCTTATGGGGGATCCGATGTGTTCCCTTGGATGTCAAATATGCAATCATTTTAAACACAGTCAGGTCAACTATAAATTTCACGTCATATTGTAGGCTTGCTAAATGAGACGGATCGTATTCAGCGCGATTCTGACCGCAAGTGTTCTCCCAAAAGACAAATAGATCGATTAGTTTAACTCGGCGGCAAGCATCTTTTTTGTTCGGATAGCGGCTGAATTGCAGTTAACACCGGCTTAGTTTGTTAGGTTTCACGAATAAGCTGACTACGCATAGCATCCTTTATCAAAGGTGTCAAGCCCTGGCTGATTGAAAAGAGGTGTAGAATCAACCTGGATGACACATGGATGCTAATCATTGTCACCGCTATCCCGTATTGGTTGGTTTAGGGTCATGGTGTGACCAAGATATGTGGCTTGCGTGACGGGTAGTTGAGTTAGGCAAAATCGGAAGCGAATTCACCGCTACTGTGTCTCGTGTAAGTGTCCTGATCGTTAGTGTTGTTGGCGGTGGACTGAAGCACGCAGCGCTTTTGAAGACAGCCAGTTAGGTTACGGAGAGTAATCACTAAGAGGATCGTGAAGTTTTTTGAGCTGCTGAATTTTCTGTGGATCAGATCTAGCTCGTCGTTCGTGTTTCTTGATTGGTGACCTAACTGTCTACAATTCGGCCCACGCGGGCTACGGGATAAATTGAACGTTGTGTATACAGTCCATACGTTCCCTCACAGAAATATGGTCTCCGTAATGCACTCCATATCGTTGTACAGTATTATCCGTGTAACTTTCGGATATCCTCTGAGGTGGCGGTATAAAGCGACACAAGGCTAACTTTTTATCTGGTCCTTCAAGTCTATTTTACTCGTCATTTTTGGCAGGCGTTAGAAATGTAAATTTCAATGCAAGACATGTCTTGGTTGAGCCACTTCACGGCTATGTTCATTGTCTCCGAACCAGATTCCACTCGTTCTTGACGGATAGTACCTTTTTGACGGGGTTCTTATACTATTTGCATATTGGCCCCATGTGTTACTTGTCAGAAACGGTCATGTGTGGGGCGTTCGACGCATCGACTGACAGCTAGCAGTCTAGAAAGTGCATGCTTCCACTCCAACGCAGGAGTCACAACACAACTACTGTGATGTTAATCCAGGTTTTAGCGATATTCGTATTGATGGTCACTGTTCAGTTTGTTCCCATTACTAATGGTGATTCGACAGTTTGAGGAGAAGTTGACGGAAAAGACTTGTGAAACCCTTCCCGCATATAAGTTTAGAAGGACGGTGTGTAAGATGTATGAGCTCAGGCCCTTCAATAGCAACACTGAAAGTCGTAAAATGCTACATGTCATTCAGTGGAAAGTGAACACTAGCTCTTCAAATTCTTTTATAAATCCAAGCATGTTTATTGAGCAGTGCTGAGTGCTATGAGTCATCTTGATCCCGATTATGCAAACAGAAACGTCTTGTGAATGGCGTTGCTTCCACACTATGGAAGAACCACCCGCCTTATACATGATCTCCTATAGCAGCATGCCTTCAACGTGAACATCACCGTAACTAATATCCCCTAATAAGCCAGACATCTGCTTTCCCGAAATACCTTTCCACACGATCCTGTCAAACTTATCCCCGATGTGAAACCCAACCGATTTATAATTTACTTACGTAATTTTGGTGTCTGATTTGTGAAAGTAAGCTGACATCTCTATCACATCCAAAGTAAACTTAAAAAGCAGAGTACACATACACAAAGACACGCACAGACAGGCATAAAATAACCAAGAAGCACCTATCGGTGCGCGTTTCCACCTGTTAACCCGGTCATCTCCTCGGCTAGAAGCGAGGCGGGGCCTCAGATGTGTACTTTCCTATGGTATCTGCATCTCTCTGATGGACTTAAGTTTCCACTGTCACTTAGCCGGTGAGTAATGATCATGGGCTTCACCGTTGGTGATGTACATAAGGTAGGAAAGGCATAATGCCGTAATATGATAGGCAACAACATCCAACCAACAATGTACAGTGCGTTCAGAGGATGTTTGGCGATAAGTCAAGTGAA
>SJOL01008653.1:56547-70282 GCA_004794785.1 Opisthorchis felineus
TATATATGTATATATATATATATATATATATATATATACCTATCTATCTACCTATCTATCTATCTATCTATCTACCTATCAGTCAATCAATCAGTCAACTAATCAGTCAGTTGCCCAATCAATCAAACCATTAATCAGCCAGCTGATCAATCAGTCGCTCAATCAACCAAGGAATGATTCCTTTATTCATACATTCATTCGTTCTTTCATTTCTTCGAATATTCATCCGAATGCCTCGTCCTCAGACCCTTTTGAACTATCCTTTAACGGCTACTCTATTAACATTATGCCGTTCGATTCAAGGGCGCTTTCTGTTTCCTTTTTCAGCTGCTCGTGAGCAGTGCTTTGTTAACTGGCAAGGCAGTGAACGCGCTTTCGTCATCTGTGAAGAATACTGCTGTGGAAATGCGACGCATCAGTACTGTTGCTCTGACTGTCTTAGTAGTATAAACAAGAATCGTGTATGTGAACAGCTTTTGATGTAAGTCACGCTGGCCTGTTCTTTTCTACGGGTGCGTTCTTCATTGTTTGGTCTAAGGGCATTGCGAAGCTTTTGAACTTTCACCTCTGTGTTGTCATCACGGGAGGCAACGCCTCCCCCCTCAATGAAAGGTTAGGGCTAGAATTCAAAAGTGGTCCAAACCGACCCGCGTGAATTTCGGACCTCGTGAAATATAACATTATATTTTGTTCGCCGTCTAAAAAGTTCCGTTATGCTACCCATTCGGAAAATGAAGCAGCTTCTCAAAACCAATTCTACGCAATTAGATGATAAAACTCACGTATCACATGCTTGACTGTTGTCACTTGTGACCTGGGGGCAATGACTTTATTTGATAAAAGTGAACAACTCGACTATCGGAGAAGACCTGCATCACTTTCGTTAGGTGGTGCTTTCCCGTTGATGTAGAAGAGTCTGAACATAGAACAACACGTTAGACAACAAGATGACACTATCTACTGAATCATCTAATGAGATTATGAACATGACAACATAAAAAACACTAATTTATTGATTCGGTCTGATCTACCCTAAAGCATCAGTGTTAATTAATTAATTGGCTTATCTGCGTATCCGTATCCTGTGCCAATGATCTTTAAACAGATAAAAACGAACAATCCGTTTTGAAACCTTGGGTGTCATGCGTACAGAAGCTACAATCGCAGTCCAACAGTCACTCCTGCGATAGTAAGCTAGGCAGTTATGCAAAAAGCTATAAAGTTAAATATACAAGCTCAAATATCTGCTAAGTTTAGTAATTCGTGTTGCGTGTAGGGTTTGGCATGAATAGCTGACAGCCAAGATGTGATATTACACACAAATAGGATCGATACTTAGAGGTGTTGTTAGAGCGAAGGCGTATCCGGTGGACGGAAATGGTGATAGAAGGCTAAGAAATAGTCACTGCTATGGCGACTGAAAACAACAGCCTAATAGGGTTATACAGTGAGATAAAATAAATGTTGAAGGGACGAAAGTTTAAGGGTGGAATACGATATCAATGAAATTTTGGATGGCAAGTTATCGAAAAGAAGCTTGAGAAATGTTGTAATGAACCTTGTGATCAACAGTAAGACGCCATTGGGTTCTCGGAGCCGTTACCAGAGAGTAAGACTATGGTGGCCATTTCCTGAAAATAATAAAGTCCACGTGGTCTACCCCTTATGTGGTAGATTACTAATAAGAATTCGCGGAAAAGGAACAGTAACCTCTTTGACCAACTAGGTTAAGTTCGCAAGTCCCTACTAAAAAATATGCAGCTAGTCTAAGCAAGCATGAGGAGCTTTGCGGGAAGAAGTGCCTTAAAACAGCAATATTGATGAGCAATCAAGAGTAATCTCAGTCTCCCTAGTGCGGTATCTGGCACGTATACTTACACAAAGCGCTGACGTTTATGTTTTAGTGGGACTGAACATGTGGGTTACCGGCGCACCCAAAGTAAACAACTCGAGTTGTAGTGTTTGCTTGATTTGCTGGTCAGCATCTTTCTGACAGCTTTACACTCATTGTCATCATCACCGCAATAGGAGGTGACACCATTGCTGACGCTGATGCTGCATTACCGTACAACCATAAAGTTTATTTTATTGTATTTAAAGCCATAAGATAAAAAGGAGGAAAGAGTGGATGATGAATGAACCTGGTGCCAGCCTACCACAAGACTTCAAAAAGCTCGATCAGATAATCGGAAAAGAAACTGACAGCATGAACGCCACTGATATCGATTAGCAGCCATTTCCTGAAGAGTTTCCAGTTACGCACAGGAGAGAAATGGAGACCCCATCCTGGAAGGTGGACTGCACCAATAACACCCAAACTCTTCATAATCTCTTGCAGATTTTTTTGCTAACCTACAGGTTATCCACCTCTTAGTGCGCCGCATTCTGAAGGAGGCTCGCAGACCAGCACTTTTCTTGGTAGATGATGTTTTGGCATGCGTTGCACAGGTTTGATATACTGGGGTTGACAGTTTTTGATACTTTCCGCGGTAAAGTACTCGCAAAACAACCAAATATCCGTTTTGTGATTACCTCGTTACGAATTCTTTGACGCCATCCGATACCAGCAAAGCTTTGACACATCTGTGGTCAAAGGCCTGAAGAGTTGCAGAGGCTACGTCTCTCAACCATACAACAACACATCTCTTACTGTAGTCGGGCACACACGAGATTTGAACCCCAGCGATGTGTCTTTTTGACAATCACTCTGTCGTTAGAGCTAATAGAACCACCAAGATACTTAAAGACGACAATAAGGCTGACCATATGGTTAATGCAGTAACTCCAGCTTATCCATTACCATCTGGGCGATGCGCTGATGAACAATCTCTGAGAATATTTTTACTGTACTGTACTGAGTAGCATGCGGTAGTATGCTGACGCCAGCACCTCATCGGTACACAAGAAACTGGTGCCGGTTTTCATTGTTATGTCAACATGCTTGGGCCGACCCATCGGCTGCAAGGCGTTCACTCGCCATTCTCTCTCGCAGGCCTATATCGGTGCCAAGGGTTGGCACGTAGCACCACGTTCGACACCCCGTAAACTATATGCACCAGCCCAACATCGTCTAGGTTTCTTGTGGCTCTACTACCGGCAGATTCGACCCGGATATCAGTAATTTATCCCAAGCGGTACCAGTATTGTGTGCCAACTTTTACCGGCTAGACTTAATAGGCATCGCGATTCCGTAATCCACCAACTTGCTCTACGTATGGTGAATTCCATTTCACTGTGCGATTTTCGCAGACAACATTTGTTTATCTAACGTGCCCGACGAATTCTATTTTCAATAATTTAGGCAGAGCGCTTTTTGTGTTCACATCAATTTATTTGGAAAATCCGATATAAATACGTAAACTTCATGCTAGAAAGTCACCACTACCAAATTGCACGAAGCTCTTCGTGGCTATAACTGCTTTGAACTGACTGGGATCCAAGTCTTTTGAGTTCCAAATGCAAGGATCTACTGTATTACCAGGGACCTGCTATCAGATTCATCAGGTCCACTGGACCACCAGAGTGCATGGGGCGTTTCTCTATCTGACTGCAGTAACTGGACTAACTTTCCAACCTAATTAGGGATGTGTTCTGGAAGTCCACAGTTGGGCTCCTTAGCGCATGCTCATTTTCTGTTCTTTTTCACGGTATAGGGGGTTTTGCACGGCTATTTCACATCCCCAAAACGGTTCAGCAGCTGTAAGCATCTCATTAAAATCCAAGATGATTTTATATTAGACTCAATGGAAGGACACTGAGCGAAATGATCTATATAATCGTAGTCACTGGAATCTTGTACTAGATGTTTAGTGAAAATATACGGATATGAGACCATCTTGCCAAGAGGACCATGGAACTGCTACTGACTCATTAGGATATCCGGTGTCAATGGTTTACTGAGCGACGAGTGGACATATAAAATGCCTAACGCACAGACCGGCTAAAGTCGTCTAGCCTGGACATCACACTAAGAATACTAGCCAAAAACTGTACGTGAACCGTTTTTCTACGGGTGTGATACAAAATTACTCTGCATGTTACTGAGAGGACTTGAATCAACAGTAGTCCCCTGAGGAATTACAACCTCAAGGAGGGTGGTCAGTTTTGGAAGAAATCACTTTCATGGATTGTAAAGACGTGCTGGAGTACATGAGTCAGTAGTACGACAGAACACTACAGCTAGAGAGAGAACTCTGTAACGCAGTCTTATATGACCTCCAAAAACACAGGCCGCCTTCTTTATATGGATCATTTTTTCCGCCAAAGGAAACAAGATTCATGTGGAATACACACATGTATATTATATAATAAAGGCCACACTACAATCCGCGCTTCAGCAAACTGATGGGTTTCCTATGTCGGAAACGCTTATCATCCTGGAGGAACATTTCTGAAACGTTCAGTTGATTTATGACTTCTGCAGACACTAAACTGTATAAGTATCATCCTACAGGGAAAAGTGGGTCATCCGCATCCTAATACGTGCGCTCGCATCTTCTGAAATCCAATGATTAAGATCTTAGGCACTTGACACACGTGACCACTCATTTCATTGCCTTAATCACAATTGGCTTCATCATAACTAACTATCGCCAGTGGAAATTTTCATGTTTTGTGTTCGCCCAAGGTAATTCTCGCAGGACTACCAAATTTGTAAGTGGAGAAATAGGGTATCTTAATACGATTGAAACAGCTGTTGACTAATATAACACGGTATTTGTCTCCAGACTGACAAAGTAGCTCACAAACACCGTTTTGATATCTGTGAATTACTTGCAACTTTCAAATCTACCTCTGCTGCTTAGTACAGCCATCCGATTCGTCGCAACTGAACACACGGTCCTTACTGAATATCCTATTCTTTCATTTTTGCTACATAATAAATGACCTTCCTAATTAACCGTGTGCCGCACACGTAACCGAAGGACTTTCCCCATCTTCCAGTGCTTCAAGCGTGGGATTCTTAAAGCTTTTGATGAACATTCCTGATGCCCATATTCAGACTGAAGTACCGTTTTAACCGGGAGGTAGCTCAATTCTGATTGAACGAGGCCCACGGCAAACCCTTTTGTATTTTGCCTGAAAGTGTTGCATTTAACCCTCAGTTTCTGTGTAGCAAAGCTCGAAGGAGTTGTCTGGAAAATTGTTCGGTAGCGTTTTAGTTTGGTCCAGCTTCCCATGCACTACATCGATTGCTTGCCCCAGAGTCCTTTAGGCAAAAGTATCCTCTGATTTACGGCTAACAAGTATAATTCGTGCATCACCAACTGCATAACTCATCACTGAGTTTCAGTCGTAACCGGGGATACACTGCCACATATTATTAACGGTTGGTTCGGTGCGCATTGCCATTTGTAAATGCGCCACAGGGCTAACAAGCAGTTGAGACGATGAAGCATTTCGCACCCTCGTTGCGTGGTACAAGTCCAACTAGGTCAAACAATTGCTAATAAACTGGATATTCACATATACAAGAAGTTTAGTTTCCCTACTGATCAAACGGAGAGGGAGGTAAACAAAGAAGAAATAAAATGTCTTGAGAGTTTCCCGCTCACAGGTAAATGTGTTCTCTTCAAGAGGCTGACCAAAAGTAGTCTTCTGCGAGATGGCTAAGTCTATGCTGATAAGATCTAAATAGGCTTCAAGATATCTACTAAAAATGGCCTCTCCTAAGGCTAATTTTGAATGCTTAATATTCCTCAGGTATACTTGGCTCTTAGCAATCCGCAGATAACCCCGCTGGTTTTTGTTCCTCTTGGCTAATTAGCTTTCTAGAATGCATTTCTTCCGGTTTGTAGACACCATCCAGAAATACCTTCTGGGAATGGACTATTTCAAGACGTAATCGTTTCCAGAGGGAGTTAGCGGCTGAATTGTGTTTGAAGGGTCCAGTCAAAAAAGAGGAACACAAAGAACGTACCACCGAGATCTCCTGTACCACTGCTTTCGAGGGTGTTATTTCTCCGATAAATTCCAAGATAGTTGTAACAAGATTTTATCCCCTGAGGAACTGTATGTGTTGATATGAATTCCTCGTGGGCGTTGTTAAGTCAAGTGAGGTAATGTTCAGTTGGTTGTCTGGTACATACAAGGATCACTTAATTCCATTCTCAACATCTAAATTCTTAAAAGATTTCTCCGCGCTACAGACCACTTTTTTGTTCCATCGAAGACTCCACTTGCGCTTAGGACTAGTCCATTTGATACCCTTTGCACTGATTCTCTCATATAAGCTTTAGATGACGGTAAATGCGGCAACTGTCTACCATACAGATCAAATTTCCGGCCTTAGGCTTTGGGTTATCCAACTAAAACTCAGCTACCGTTTGGCTGTTTAGACGTACTCGGTACCTGAAGCTGAGTAAACCTGTTTCACGAGTTTTATTCTGCCTCTGCTACGAAGAGAGTTTGCATCTCCAAGATACATTGAGTGGTCTTTAGTGGAAGAAGAGAGTGACCTACAAAACTATCCCAGTCGTGGACCAAAACTTGCAAAACCGGACTGTCTGGCTTATGCAGGGACAAATACAAGACTGGTAGTTTACATTATCTTCATACATCACCGAAGGTTTCCTGTAGCTGTGTCGCCCCCGAAGATCTGTGCTTTTATATTACCGTTTTGATGCGTGCGAAGGTAGTTACACAATATATTTCGACCAGTCGCCACAACTCAGGTTAATGTGCGAATTCCCGTATTTCCGCCTAGGCGAACGGTTTAATTTATCTCTTACGGTAGCAAGATATCTAAAGAGTATTGTATAAAACAAAGGAATTTGTGACCACATGCTGTGTATTCCGTGACTGAAGGTTGAATATATATGAATGTATATATGAATATATATGAATATGTTGATGAGCCTCAAGAAGTGCGGAACCGGTCGTGGGCTGTCGAAGAGTTTTCGGCAACCTTGTGAGCGATTTCCTTTATGAATATATCCTGTCTAGGTGCGAGTTAGTCAAACTGATGATCAGTCGCTGGTGACAAAACGGTTTAGTGTTCAAGTACTAGCCGGGAGATTGTAGAGTAAGAATTCCCTGCAGTTTCTTAAGGTGCGCTCTGTTGATGATTCCCGACAAGAATGAAACAGTTGTACAGCTCGGTTTTTCTGCATAGGTTGACTTAACCTGCAGGACAAAATCAAGACTGAAATGTTCAAATCCTCTGGCACGGTCAAAATGATGTATCCTGTAACCCTTACCCAGATTGAGTATCATTCCCACTGGATCCCATGAGTCACGTGGTGACACTGTTCTGTATACCTAAACACATATCTCTTGTCTGGAGAGTATTTTTCTTGCTTCCTGGTCTTCTTTTTTAAGCAACGACTATCGGTGTAAGATCCATGTGACGGATATATAACTAGTGAACTCAATGACTATCGACCAACTTCAACGGTAGCTCAAACAACTGCGAGAAGGATAGAAAAATACGGGTTGTCCTTCTCGACAATGCAGGCGCCTGCATTTTATTTTGCTTGTTTGGCTGCTCTGTGACCTTAAGTGACAAAGTGCACGAGGAGAAAACACACAGAATCCTTGGCTGGATCCACCGACTGAGGCAAACACGGAGTTTCCTTCGATATGCTTTACGACTTTTCCTCTTTGCTTATTCTCTGTGTCTCCCATACATTTCATCTGAACCAATGAATTGGTTTGTAAATTGCAAGGAAGTTGCCACCATTGGTGAGCTAGAATATCCGTACTGTTGGTGGTTGATCAGGTGGCTATTGATCTGTTCGCCGAACTTGACAAGTAACTAGCGGCGGTTTCGTCATCATTAGAAGAAACTTTATCAGTGCGCTGTTGGATGGATACTCTCTCTCTTCCTGCTTGCGCCTAAATAGTTTGTGAAGAGCATCTTTAGGCAGAGACGTGACTGGCTGTTCATTGTTACCAGTAGTGTATTTAAGAATGTATGTTTATTTTCTTCGGCGTAGTGCAGTGTGTTTTATTGCAAATACACTGTGTGAATAGTAATTGGAGGTCTTTGTAGTACCATCTGCTTGGTGTTGCCCCTGCAATCGTTTGTTGTGAGCGACGGTTAAGTGGAACATCGTATTTACACGTCGGTCGCAGTGTGGCATTTTCAGATGGTCACAGCGGAAAACGGGTTGGTGAAAAATGTCGGCATGTGCGGACCTCAGCAGTGAGTAAACTGTGTTGGTTCTTGTTGGCAGAGTTTTTCACAAATAAACGGGAACACTGAAGAACTTACTCGCAATTAGCAGGTGAAAGAACCAGGTGACCTCATATAAATCAGGCAGTGTTGATACATATGTTTCACTCCTAAAGGAAGAAGGATCCCCCAATCATGTTTTAAAAAACGCATTCTGAACAGCCCGACTTAATTGATGACACTGTGAGATTCCGTCGAGCAACGAACACATTCATCATGTTCGTGAAATCTGCATTCCAGGTCCAGATATATACAAAATAAATTTTGTCCCAAATATAACGTTCAAAAATACTCTTATTAGCATGCTAATTTGATTTCAGTGGGAGACTCAACTGGATCCGGCTGAATCTCTTGTCTGTGACGGTCTTTCTCAGTTGAGTGTGCTGCACAATGGCGCTTTATATATCACTGTCGTACCAAATAAGAATTGCTGGTAGTGTGAACATTTGAGAATTTTTAATAAAGTTCTCATCCTGTAAGTAAAGCTGCTCTGTGCTGAAAAGCCGAAAAGCAATCATCAGCTGTTTCATTCTTATTGGGAATCATTAGCAATTCCCATCCCACAAAACTCGAAGGCATTTCGAACCCGAGACCTTCGTATTGGTAGTCACGAGCCGCCAATCCGAAGTCCGATTAACGAGAACTTGGGCAGGTCGCCTCATATTTCAGTTGGCACGAAATTTGAGACTTCGCAGGATGTCTCACTTAAGGAACACTCCTCTTGAGATGGCTAAAAACTCTTCGATAGCCCAGGACCGATTTAGCTCTTCTTGAGGCTCACCAGGTAGGTGCATTCCCGATTTTCCATCAACCTTATGTCCTACCTGAACTCAAACTGTACGCGATTCACGAACTACCCTCGTTTGCACATCGATTGGTTTTAAACTGGAGGCTCAACTGAATCTAGCTGAATCTCAGTGGGTACGATGTTCCAGATATTGTGGCACACTGTTTAGGAGAAACACACTTCATAAGGTTACTGGAAACTCTTCGATAGCCCCCCATTTCGTCCTTCTTAGGACTTATCAGGTAGGCTTGGTTTCCGAGTTTCAGTCAACCGTATGTTCTGCTTAAGCACGAAACTGTACGCAACCGGCGTAATACACGCAACTGAAAACTACATTAGTGTTAATGATGGAATCTACCGAAGAATGTAATAAACGAGGGAATCACTTGCGTCCTCTGTGAACACCAATGTAATTTCTGAGTAGGTCTATTCTGCTTATTCTGCTTGTGTCACGGTGGAACAGAACTAAGGAAGTGTGTGTACTGGCGAACCCAAGTGGCCTTTCTGTCTATTCCTTCGATTCATCATTCCGGGGTCATTTTACTATTGCCTCATGACAAATTACGCCCCTTTTAATTCTGCTTGTGACGTGCAGTGGCGGATGCTCACAACTTCAAAAACTAAGCAAAATACCATAATTTGTGTCTTAGTTAAACCTGGCGAGAACTGATTCATCCACTATCCTTTTCTCGGCAGATAGAAATTTGTTTGCCGCTAGTCAGACTCTTCATTGCGTTGTTCCTATCGCAGTTGTTTATTTAGCTTTTTCCTACACATTCATCAGCTGATGTTTTTGCCGTGGCGTGAGTCAGGGGCCGGATCCTCATCGATCCGGCTTAAAGTTCGATTTATCTTACCATACCATTTACGAATGAGCTACAAAGGTCAACTAAAATGCTCGTACATCTGTCTCAAGTATTTGTTGCTTTGCGGTGAGTTTTCGAAACGGAATTCCTTAGGCATTTCTCTTAACTAGCACAGAGCTTATAATATTCAGAAATTACCGAACAGCAAAATAAACGGTTCTGATTTCGCCAGTGGCGTTGGAAACTTACCATTTTCACTTGTTTTGCTGGTCCGTATTGACTCCATAGGTAAAATAACAACGTTCTCACAGTTTTTCCTGATAGCCTAACCACTTCCATTATCTAATTTTGACCTCTATGTAGATAATTATTTCGCTTTCCTATTCAATGTCCAATTCTGAGTACAACTGGATCTACATTCTCCCCCACCTTACCCCCAAGCAACATTAGTCATTTCTCTTGAAGACTACCAATTCAGTCGCTACTTACTACACACAAGGAGAACATTCATCTCCGTTCTGTAGCGGTAATTCGACCTCATACGTTAAGATTTATAGTGTGAATGGTTCGCATTCGCCTGGGATTTGCTGGACAACAATGGTTGAACCGGTAGACCCTTGTGTATTATAGACAACCGGAAACCGCTTGCATGGAGCCAAAGCGAGCAAACGCTTAGCACCTGCATAGACCCGATGGGACCGGATTGGTAGCTGAATGTGCAGAGGAAATCGTTCGGCGAGGACACGGTAGCGGTATTCTGAACACCGACACTAAACACTTGTTTGTCATTGAGTTGCCGGCCCCAACCACTGATTCATTTGGGTCTCTACGCAATAAAACACCTTTCACATTATGGTGCTGTAAAAGTGTTCCGTGGAACCGTCCATCAACGCATCAGGTGGTGATAGATAACTTGTCGTTAGTGCATTAGCAGTATGATTGGTGATGTTTTCAGTCTTAGGGTTCGAATATATCAGAAAGATACTGGTAAAAAACAGGCACTATAGGCTGTTTACCCTTAGGAGGTAGACATATAGCTAAGCCCAAAAACATATATATGCGTCCGCAATTTGCGCAATACCACATATCAGATGCTGCAGTAAGCAGAATGAGTCACTTCCTAATGATTGACTTGTTTTGCAGTATCGAGGTATGTTGTGTCCGAAAATTTCTCACGCTTGCGCAAAAAACCTGCGAGTCTCGTTATCAAGTATCATGTGCTTTTGTGATCTAAATTTCAAGTTACAGTTTTTCATACTTACCTAAAGATTGTCCCAACTTAGACGTCTCCGATCTCAAGCTCAACTGTTCAGCTGACGCAGACAGATTTCCTTTGATCCAAGTTTCGGCCGTCCTTTTCAGATTGCCTAACCAGAAAAGCTTTAACCAGTTTCTAAAAATACCAGATGGCAGCTTTAGACGGAACGATGGTTTACGCTATGCCTGATGTGCACAGCAGTTTTAACCACAAATTAGTTTTCGTTGCATGGATATTTGGTTCTGCAGACCTCTGGAACAATGATCCTGATATCTCCGCTTACTGGGTTGTGCGAATTCTTTAGATAACAAAAGACTTGAAACAGTCGTTGATCTGTCTGAGACTTATCATCATAGTCTTGAGGTTTAGACTAATTTCGAGTCTAATTCGATGTCTGATTTCGAGTTAACTTGTGACCAGAACACATTTCAACAACTGAGGGAGTGCACTCCGTCGGTATGGTCTTCTGTTACCCCACCGCTGGTTACGTACCAAGGGAAAAGTGTACTGGGTGACGGCACTTCAGGCATACAAAAACCGAATTAATGTCTTTTGTTTGTAGTTGTAGGCTACAGTAGCCCTATCCAGGTTGCTCTGTTTGCGTGTGTTTCTATCATTTTCAAGGATGTTGGATTGATTGTCCTTCTCCGGACTACTTGGGCTCGCACCTCTGCAGCATTAGATGTCCGTTCCTGTCATTGCCAGGGCATACAACCCTCATGCAGTCAGCGATGGCGAATTTAGATGGGGTCTCCTTCCCGTCACGATCAATGGTTGTGGGGGTGGTTTCGGTCTTTTATTTCTCAACAGGGGTGAAAAGCACAGTAGTTATTCCCTCAAAGGGACATTTGCATAATTCTAACGTCTGAAGAATAAGAGTGTGCACATTACTACAACTTTCGTTACAAAAATTGGATAGTGCATCTTGCCCACTGAGGCATTGGAATTCACTTAACTCGTTACACACTTCTGACTGGAAGATGGTTCATCGAACGCATAGTGCCACACAATATGGTATGTCTATAAGACAGCGAGTTGGTAGACAAACGTTTTGTGTATTAGGTCAATATTTTTATGTTTAGTGTTTCTCTCTTCTTCCGCATCAACTGGCGGAATTTTTAAACTCATGGAATTTCATCAATCCTACTTCAGTAAATCATTCGCCATTGATTTCGGTTGCCATGTTTCAAAAGATTTTCAACAGGATTGTTCGGAGGGTAATGTGGGACAACTTGAAGTTAGCCGTACTCAAGAGAAGATAGCCGAGATCAAAGCTCAACATTGCATTAGATGCCGTGCAGAATTTGTTAGACTGCAAAAAATATTTAATTAATTAATTTATTTATTTCTAGCCAACGGGAAGTAGTCCTTATTAGCGAGAATCGGCGCATAACAACACTGTTTTATCTCTTCAATCGTATCCTTAGTGTGAAATCATTGTAGACGGAAAGGCTAATGCCATGCTACCCTGCCCAGTCGCACTTGAATAAACCAGTTTTGAAAGTAGAAGTTATCCCGTTACAACCTTCTAATTATTGTGGCAACTAGCTGTACATAATGCTCTCCAGTGAAATACAACAAAAGGGTAAATGTGTATCACCAGTTTGCACCCATGGCTCAGGTCAAAACAATGCCAAATCAAAGCGTCCCATCAAGGAGTCTTCAACAACCTCTCTGTCAGCGAGGTTCTAGTTCGCGACCCTCCCAAGGGGGCACTCCAATGGTCAGCTGTACAAATTTAGGAAGAAGAAGCATCCACAAAGAAAACACCAGTGCGTATAAAAATACGGAAAACGGCAGCTATAAAGTACACAAGCCGGAACGAGTAGAAGACTGTTCAGTTCAATCCAGCTTTTCAGCTCACAAGCCGCTCTTCAAAATGCAGTAGTTCCAGCTGCTACAGCTTCATTCATCAAGGATAAGTCATTTACCAGCGCGACTGAGCTGACTGGTAAGATCTTTTATGTTTCATTGCTTCATTGCCCCTTCGTCGTCTCCATGTGACACAAGGCTGGGAAAAGAGGGTTTTACGAGGCAAATGTTCCTGCGGCATACAAAGTGTATGACCTGACCAACCTAATCTTTGGATTGTGACCAGCTGATCTATCGAGGGAGAATGAACTTTCCCGAAAACCATCTGCAATACTTCAGCATTACTGATCCGGTGTTCCCACTAGATTCGCGCAATGCTTCGGAGGTGCCTATGGTCAAACTCAGAGCCTTCGAAGTTCTTTCATGAGCAGCCAACACGTCTCGGATCCATAAAGTAGAACAGATAGGATCGCCGCACTGTACAACGCACCCTTGACGGTAACCTTGGTGTCAAGTCAGCGCCCCAAATGTCGGAGGTCAGCAAACGCTGCTCTGGCCTTCCCATTTCGGGAAGTGATTTCGGCTTTCACCAGACAGCCGGGATTAATGTGGCTGTCCAGGTAAAAGAGCTCATCTACCTAGTCGACGGTTTTATCTGAAAGCATGAGATGTGGGTCTGAACCCACCCAACCTTACAGCAGCACTTTACACATCATAGATGAGAGGTGTATCACGAACTGTTTAGTAGGATTATCTAGGTTATTTAAAATACTTTACATTTCTAGGGCGTCTGATTCAGTATGAGCAATATCGCTGGAGTAATCAATGTCCGTGAGCAAAAGCACTGGCAGTAATTCGATCCCCGAAATGCTATAGGTAGTTAAAGAAGATCCAAG
>SJOL01008653.1:85496-149511 GCA_004794785.1 Opisthorchis felineus
CAGCCACCAAAAGGACAGGTATGCTTTTTATCTCAAAATTAACTCTATAAGGACTACAGACAAAAACTGGAAACTATGCATAATGTCGGCGAAATCTCCAGACAGCCCACTGCCGGTTTCTTCCTTCCTAAGGCTCATCAGGCAGGTCCAGTTCCGGAATTTTCATCAAGCTTATTCATCATTTTTATTAATTTATAATATTTTGTAATATTATAACTGGGAGATTTCCGTGAATCCCACCAGGTCAGTGAGTTTTTACCGCAATTGTGTACTCTATTCAATATCAATTCAATATCAATGCATACACCTAATCTGTTTTAAAAAATCGTACAACAGGTTTGAAGAATTCAAGCGAAGCTTATAAATTCGGGCGAAGATTTATAAATATTATTTGCCTCCGGTTCTCACCACCTATTTCATACTCCCCGTTCATATGAAGCGATTTGTTGAGAGGGACACAGTGAGGGTTTTCCCAGAGAACCACAGCTCTCAAGTTCCAGTTTTGACCCTACTCAGAATTTGCCAACATTTTTCTGCCCCATACACACTGAAGGGGCTTGATGTCCAAAGTAGCCTGGGGATAAGTATTTGCTTAAGTAACAACTCTTATTCATTTGGTCCTTAGGTCAAGAATCTGAAATCAACAACTTTACTGAAACACTTGTCTACTTGTATCATAGTTGCCTCTGAACAACGAAACCATGATGGAAATGATAGTGTGCTCCTATATAGTCTTATACCGTGTCGAGCTCAAAATCTCCCAACAACCAAGAGGATAGAATGGTGTTAGAAATAGCGATGTAAAAACGTTAAGGTCTGAGAACCATGAAGACGCTAATCGCAACTGGTTGCTACTTTACTCGCTTTCCCAAGGCACGGACATGAAAAACAACATTTTGCACCTGGTAAAAAGCAGACATGTTTAAATTGTCAGATAAAATCAGTTCCAGAGTAGACATAAGTTTATTATTATTATTTTTAATAGTACGCCCTGGCTATCCATTATCCAGCAAACTTGTCTCAATAGACGAGTAACGGGTTTAGGCTCCACACTGAAGTCGTCAATGAACTGCATGTGTAATCCGTGTGACTCGTTTCATTATATATCATACCGTCGATGATATCGAGATGGACCGTTTTCTGTTCGCTTGTCGCTAGCTTATTTCTAGAATTCATTTTTTGGAGCTGGTCATTTGTCTTTGGTGAGAGGCACTAATTTGCTCGTTCACAGCAAGTCTCACCGCAATGAGTTGGCTAAGACAGGTTTAGAAATAATAGATCTGACATTCATGGCTAGTCTATAGCATGTGTGTAACAAGACTTGGCCATATAGCTGGTTGGTTCTTTTGAGAGCGACTTCGTTGATTGATAAATGTCTTTTGGCTTTTGGGTCGACACAAGTACACTTTTTTGAAGAGTGAACATTTCATCTCTCACGAGGGACCAGTTTTACTGCGAAACTTGCTCAGTACTGCCTGACTGTGAGTATCCCTCGCAAGTCCCCCTAGTCTTCTGCCAATTGAGATGTGGCAACTATGTTTATGGCCGTACGGATTAGGGTTCCTCCAGCGTCGCACTTGTAGGCTTCCAAGTTAGTGCTAGTGAAACAGGGATATTGATCACTCCATGTGGTATTCCGGTATGTCCTGAGGGACCAAAATCTTTCTTTCCGTAATGGCCTCCATTCAGGGGTATTCAGAATGGTAAGGTTTACTCTTGTAAACATCTGTGAAACTCTGAATCACTTACCCATACTGGGTGCAGTCAAATTTTCTTTTTGAGAGAGTTACTGTACAATCTGAGCTTAATTAACCGCGCACATAAAAACCAGGCATAGACGTTAGCCTGCTGGACAGATCAGTAGGACTTATTTTTCTACCTCCCACGTTTAAATTTTCCCTCACCTTTTCAACCCACATCAATCAGTGTAATTGGAGTCGTCGTTCTTCTGGTGGGTTCCCTTGTCATCTGTTTGGTATTGGCCACGTGCTCTCACTGGGACTCGGTGAGCAAATGGGCGGATCATTATTGCTCACGTCAACGCCGATGTCAAGTGACTCCTTCCGGAAACGAAACACACCGTATAAGAGCCGGGATGGACGGTAAGTTGGTTGCTTCCTAACAAAGCCTCCACAATGATAGCATGTGTTGAGGAACACAATGCTCGCTCACCTAGTTTCACACTTCAATGTTTTACCTTCTTCCACTTGCACACGTAGGAACTTCGTTTCCGGGACCCGTTCCTCTGCCGTTCGGCTTCCCACGTCTACCGAGTTACGACGAGTGCAGCTCACTATCACCACCACCACCATTCACGGTCGCCGCTCCAATAATTACCCCGGTTGTTTCCTCAGCCGAACGAACACAGCAAGTGGAAGACCATCAAACACAACAGCAACAACCGGATGCCTGTACAGGACTGTCTACACCTCAAACAACGGAAGGGATGTCCAACCAAGCATATGAAGATGATTCAACCGCACACCTGTCTTATCCTCCCCCATCTTATGAGTTATCCGTTGCAAGTCCAACCCATGAGCACGAACAGCAGTCAACCATTGAAGAGCACCAATGAGAAAAATCTCATTTCTATCCTTCATTTTTCTTGCACAGTAACAGTCTTCGCCGTGACTTTAGCAGCCCTGCGTGTATATAACAAAGTCCCCTTTACAATTCAGTTCACCTGTGTGCTACCCCTTTATCAAATTATATGACAGTTCACTTTGCAATTCTCACCTGCATTATTGCAACCAAGTTAAATTCTACTTGAAATTGTGAAGGTAGGTTCGTTCCGTTTTCTTCAAATGTTCAGAACACGTGCTCGTAAGATGAGTTGAGATTTATCACAGGTCTATCCCACCTATTAAGTGAGCATCGTATCTCAGTGTGTATTCAATAACTTTTCTGTCTTAAGAAAGTGTATTGTGGAGAAGCGGTTAGCTCCAGTTGTTGTTCCATACAAATTTCAAGTGCAGGGCTTCAATGATATCTGTACACTCCGTCATCATCAGTAAACCATAAGAACTACAGGGCCTTAAATGGTTCGCCTCATCCAAAGCCAATGAATGAACAGTACATCCATATCTGATCCATAGCATTCCCACATGGGCCGACTCATCACTGGTTTGCACATGAAGTCGTGTTTCTTGTTCAAACGAGATTTAAAACAGTTTGTGGCCATATACCTTGCTTAGCCTTTTCACTGATGGCCTGTTTTGGCCTTGTAACTCCGGTCCCTCCATGCTTTGGCGTACCATAGCGGGTTTATTATTTGTCCCAATAAGTCGTTCTACTCCCGGTTGCCAACAAACGCATGGAACATTTGCCGATAGTGCGCTAAATTTCTGGACGGGAAGGTGGCAGTGATTGATCATCCACCAAATTACGTTCAAGGTCATATGAGTCTTAAGTACGCTAAACAACATGAACGTGGAAAGCGTGACCAGGGCTTGAGGTTGCCAAGTGTGGTCTCCTCATTCGATCACACTGCTCACTCAGCTTCATCTACACAGCGTCAGAACTGCTGCGTGCGACACGACAAGAAAGCCAATGATGGGATTGAGTCAAACCGTGCAAAGGTCACAATCTGGTATGATCGATGTGTTCATAAGTATCAACATCCAGCTTGGCAGGAATTTAGCAGTCTTCAGCCCAAGGCGTCAAGTTGGAACCACAGCCGGTTATATTAGGGTGTTTTCCGCAGTTCAGTGCCAAGAGTGAATGGTGGACCGTAAGTACATGAGATGTCCCTCATATACAGGAGAGGATTTCGGGGATAATTCCATCCAAAAGTCCACTCTGGTCAGAAATAAATAAGTGTTCCAGATACGCTAACTAAGCTGCGAATAATAGCTGAATCTCAGCTATTTCTTTCGTTTACGGTATTCTCCAGATGCATATGTTGCACAAAGGTTACATTGAAGTTCAGTTGGAATGATATTCAAGATGACTTTCTTGAATAGTTTAAATGAGGGATTCAACTGAGGTGCGCTTCCGTTTCTCGTAAATACCAAGTTAATTTGCAAGTGAGCGTTCACCTGCACTTTGGTGTTCAAGTAGGGAATAAGACTGATGAAAACTCGAGAACTTATTCTAATATTTGAGTCACAAGAAGGTCAAAGTTGTTGGTGGATTATTTAGAAGTCTTCCTCAACCTTACAAGTAGTATCGTACAAAAATAACGCCACGGTTATTCCAGCTTTAAAATGAGCGCGCGTAACACAATTGCATTCGTTGTAACTGAGTCTACGCACTTATGATTCATGTCTGATCAGTATATTAAAACCGGGGGCATGTAGTTAGACAGCCTTTAAGTTGGTCGATACGCTAGCCTTTGCAGTATTCCAAATGGATGAGGTGATTGGGCGGAGGGCGTGTTGGAGCAAAGGTCAGTGTGGGTTCTACAAAGTTACCTTTGCGAACCTTCACTTTTGGAGAAAAAACTAATTGCATCTCTATAACGACGGTAAACAGCATTCTGTCCCCACACAACACTAGTGAGCGCATACGTGCAAAGTAAACCACACACGAAAAAATACTATGGTGCTTCAGCCGAAGTGGGTCTCCCGGGATCATAGAATTCATTCAAATCCTCGAGGATTAGCCTTTACTGTTCAAATTGTCTTCTACTCATTTCTACTCTCTTCCTTTGAGGTGCCGTCACTTAAGTAGCGAGGTCACGACTTAAACTGCATGATCGAGGATAAGTAGCTTTACGCCTAGGCAAAGTTCAGGCAAACCGGTATTGATCAGCCACCCACGGTTGAATGATGGTGTTAAAACCCGCCTCTTGAGGGTTCACAGGATTCTTGAGAGGCACACCGCAGTTGATCCCAAATGAGAATGAGGCGGTCATATGGCACTTCCCGGCTCTGTAGGATAGTCTGCCTTACGGGATACAATCAACAACAAGAGCTAAGAAAAGGATGAACATGTTGGGAGAGCACGCTATTCAAACGGACTTTTGCATCCCTTCGAACTTTTTGATTGTTAGGAGCTCTGGTGGTTCTGTTTCTGCACAGCACCTCAAATTTACAGCATCCTGTTGGTGCAGCACTAAGGTGGCTTGGTCCTAACTTTAGTCCACAGAGAAAGACTGATTTTGACTCTAGATACGTACTCTGATGAGCATGAACTGTCTAGACGTCCACTGTGGTAAAACAGCTGTGCTGACCGTTAACTCGAAAGATACCGCAGAGCGTAAATGACAGTGCCAAGTGAGCCAAGTTACTTAGTGGTTCCCTATACTAGTGGCCATGATTTCAGCTGACTTAAACAATATTATCGTTCGCTAGACATGACGAAATATTAAGACTTGTACAAAGGCTGTGCCAATGGCCCCAATTCAAACACCAGTCTTATCGATCAGTCATTGCGTTTACCGATTCGTCTGGAGTTCCGGGAGTAGATACATTGGTAGAAGTGACCGGGAATTAAGAACAGAAGCAATGGAACATCTGTCAAAACAACTCTGTACCAGGCTATGCAGCCCTCAGTTATTTCCCAACAAGCTGAAAGGTACAGCATCCAGTCATCTGATCGACACGGGACACAGTTGAAATTTGCCCTCCAATCCTGGTCATAGCAAGAAGCAGCCGATTACATGGACTGAAGTCCGTCGAAGTAATCCTCATTAGTTAATTCAAGATTTACTCTGCTCTCATAAAAGCTTTTAGGTTACCCTGAAACTGCTGTGAGTTTACCAACTGGTCAGATGACTCATTAGTCCCATATAAATATTCAAACAGAGAAGCACTTAGTATGGCGGACGAGATTTAAAAGTCTATCCACATAAGTGTCCTTATCATTGCCACGTTTGATCAAAACTTAAAACTACCCATGAGTAATTGAAAGAAATCCGTCGATTCTAAACGTCTGTGACGGTACTTGCCCCAAAGTTCTGACAGACAGAGTCGTCAAATCGACAAAACCAGGACAGTTCTCGGTCACGATACGAAGCAAACTAAACGTTACTCTCAAAGTTCAAGCGTTTTCGCTTGTGGAGATGTGAGGGTCCTGATAGGCTTTCTAGACTGGTTAAATTACTCTCGCCTCATGTACCAGTGATGCGGGTTTCAAGTCCCCGCACAGCATGCCTCGTTTAGGAGCCTTATTGTGAGTCGAACTTGTTACTCCCAGCCTTGTGGTGTACTAAAAAGAACAACTTTGAAAGAGTGTTCTAGCGAAAAGGATGTGAATTAGAAACTCTACTCGAATAGAAAAATCTTACCAGTTTCCTTTAACTTTACAATGTGAAACCCTCTTGGATTCAAGACCTTCAGGCAACCTAACAAGCTGCCCATTGCCTCTACTGTGAAATATGATACTTTAGTTCTTGGATGGGAATAAAAAGCCACCCCAATAGTGATTAATAATTTCAGCGTTGCACTCGACACAAAATTCCCGGGTAAATGGAAGGAAATCTGTCAAGTTTCACTTATCTAATCTGAGACAAGCAAATACCAGCTGTGCCACCGATCTATCAACAATCTTGTCATGCGGAAGACTACTGCCAGTGTGCGTAGCCCACACCCACTACTCAATATGTACTCCGACAACAATGTGAACTCACCTGGGGTTCTTGCTCCAAACTGGCCATTTTCGCCGAAAAATCAATATTTTGTGTCTCGTCAGAGCAGGATTAAACAGCTTTATGCACCACTAGATGAAGCCTTTGGTGCACAGATAGTTCCCTGAAAGGAGTACTTTCACTCAGCATCCAAGATGAACAAGCAAAGGATTCTCTAGTTTCGTTGAAGTGATACCATAGTTACTGGAGAGACACGACAATAACACATTTGATGTTTGGTAAAGAGTTATTTGGAAGCATCGGCTGGACAACTTGGCGAAACTGCACTGTAGGTTCGCTCTTACTGGAGAACAGCACTTGATCTAACGGATACCAACTCTTCTGTGTGACGTGAAAAAGTTAGATTTTAATGGTGATATTTTGTTACAAACAAGTTCCAAGCTAACGCCTCCCCCGCTGTGTTGTGGGTGAACCGAAATAATGGCAACAGGGTAAGAGCAGAACTGTTCAAACGAGAGTGATTTGGTTAAGGAAACCGACAACATTTGAGACAATATGAATTTCTTTTCTTTCGGAAATGAAATATAAAATACTACCATAATCCAAGCTTCAAAATGAACCTCCGGTAATACCTTCTTCGACATCTACTCTACTAAATCGATCAGCATGACACTGAGATAAATATAATGCAATAGGTGAGTGTTCTGGATAATGTTTCCCTAGTTTCTTCTTCATGTGGAAAGAGTCCACTTATTTTCTCCTGGGAATACTTAAACGAAGTTATCAACACTCACTTATTTGTGGGCCTGGTGGGGAGCGTAGTGGTGGTTGTGCCGCCTACCCATTGCTACGCACAACTACGCTCCTCAATAACACACTGATGATGTCACCTCGATTTATGATTAAACGTTTGCAATCAAATTACCCAGCTCAGCGAACAAGCCAACGACCAATTTTAAAAGAGGTTGATATCACTCATCCGGTTGTACAGTAGGAACTAACTAACCAAAGCAGTTCAGCGCGTAATGTGCCCGAAATTTCGATCTCGTACGTCGTTTATCAGTCCACCTGATATCAGAACTAGCGCCTACCTGGACAGAGTGAACCGTAGATTACATGGACATGTCTCGGGACATGTACCTCACTGCCTGAGTCGGTTGACGAAGCAATCGATCAAGGCAAGACAAGTCTAAAGTCGTAAACATTCTGCATCGACTGCGAAGCTTGTCCAAGCCACAAGTCGCCTTGCTGACCCCAGAACATCATTCAACCTTTTACGACGAAATGCCAATCAATATCAACCAAGTCAATGCGCAAAAAAGACCTTGACATGCCCCGTCAACTAGTCTTAGTGTTAAAATAAAGTGTTTGATCAGTTTGTTTGCTAAGTGACTCCGTCTGCCATTTAATTTTTTTTCATGTCCCATACTTGGTTTTACTACGCGGCTGACTGGATAAAACGTGAAAAAATTATCGAGCCTCTTCTTCCTACTAATACACTTGACAATGCGAGCATTATCAATACGTACACGCCTGTTAAGATAACATTCTCGGTGAAGTTCACTGCGTTTCCATCTGGTAAAATAAAGTACTCGGACCTAGGGATGTGAATCGGTTCCTAGAAGGGACTCTGTGATCATTAAACAGCTGCTTAAAGGTTGAGCCAGGGGGCAATAGTTCGGTCAACAAGTCTGTCTATTCCCGGTCTACTGAATGCTGTAAAGCTGCGTGGTTTTGCAATGTCATGAAGTCGCCTAGAATCGCTTCACCGACCAAATGGAGAATCACACCCTGGCAGTGACCGATAGTCTTTCTCAATCCCTGCTTTACATTCCAATCTGTCATCCTTACAGAAATCTGTGGAGGTCGTTTTTGATTCTGGCATTCTGAAATGACTAACTCTAGAATCTCTAAGCGCTGTTGCATGAACTGCCTCCGTTCAAGCATTGCCGTGACACCTCTATAAGCATAGGTTCTGCCAACCTTTGCACAGCTGTTACGACCAGGTCTGCGTGACGAAAAAGGTGGGATTCGCTGACGTTGCGTCTGACTCTGTCTCCGATTGCAGAACAAAGACATTTGCCAGTGAACAGCGATCAGTCATTTTAATACGGAATGATATAATCGGTACAATGTGTAGCTTATTAATCCGAATAGATTAAAGGAATAATCGATAACAGTGTGTGCCCATAATGGGCTACGCTTAAATAAAAATGGAAGTTTTGATAACCTTCCGAGACCATTTTGACGGCAAATCCTAGGAAGGACTTCGGGAACAAAAATACGTTGTAATAGGGTTGTTGCGAAGGTACTGTTCAAAGGAAATTGTCTGAATCGTTTTGCCCGATCGGTTCAGAGAGCTGCATGTAACATCCGAAGTAGTCGAAGACCAGTCAGTAAGGTGCCGTTAACAAAAGGATATTCTAGCTTTATAACCCTTATCGACGACACAGGATATCATAACTAAAGGACTCGAGTTATAAAGCTAGGCAAATATGTGATATGTAACCCCAAAATTGTAGAACAACTTCGTGCTTTATGATGGGACATAATCAGTGTCAATGCGACAAATTCCGTTTTTTGGTAAAAAAATATTAGGCGTCATCCTTTTGACTGGATCAAGCAAAACAGCGCAACATATCGTATGAAAGGTGAAAAGATCCGTTTTCTCATAGTTTTAGCCAAAAGAATCAAACCACACTACGATGACCCAAATACTAGCGGTCCGTTTCGACCTTGGTTATCCCTACTTTTTCCACGTGGATACCCGTCACGGACAAGATGTCGACCTGTGTGATCACTAATTTTTTCTCTATGATAAATGGTCTCCTATCCATAAGGTTCGTCCGAATCCGCTCAGTGGTTTGGCTGCCATGGCAGTTCCGGGCTTCGTTTTTGTTCAGCTCTGCGGCCGGAGGCGCACACTGACAAGAAGACACGACTTCACTAGGAACGTAGTTGATTGCTGTCATGCGGCTAACAAATGATTTCAGCAAAATTTCGATAATGTCGCTGGAATGGATATCTACGACGTGGTAAATGGGATGCTGGGAATAAGGAACCGGTTGCTGTTCGCTCACTGCACAGAACAAGAAATGAATGGGTATTCGCACCAGCTGCTTCACTAAAAGTGGTGGCTTTTGATCTCTTCGCCAATCTTCGCAATCAGCTAACCGTTGCCAGTCCCATGGTCTTGTTTAGAGCTTTTTGTGAATCGAAAGGGTACATCCGGTTTGATGAGAGTAATATTCATGCAGAAGATACGAAAACTTATTCGTCTATGTCCAGTTTGTTTCTGAAAACATTAGGAAAAACTTCAGAGTTGTTCATGTACTAAAATTTGCCGTGAACTTTGACCAACTGCTGATGTCACTGGAGCCTATAATCGGCTGGTAGTCTTCATTCTAAATGAATCAGGTCAATGTGAAATAAACATTTAGATAAGTGCTGAAGGTGAATACCACTGGTGTTCCGATATGGCTGCATTCTAATCGTTTAAAAATACGCTGGTGAAACCCATTTCTTTTCCGTTGTAAGATGGTACGAACCCAGGTATCGTCGAAACAGCTAGATGCAAGAAGCGGCCAGTAAAATTTAGCAACCTGCAAATTATGCTATTATTCCTTGTAGAGTGCACGTTCTCCTACTAATTTAGCTTTTTGGCTCGGAAACTTTTCTGGTGCTCCTAGTGTTAAGCGGTGTAACTGATTCCATATCGATCTGTGTCCCCGAAAACCTTAGTTGCGTCTGTTAGAACTCACTTGATCGGTTTCGTTGTGCTAATCCAAAGTAAGCAACAAAGTTCTGGTCTGCAGTGTCACGTGCAACAATCGCTGTCAGCTGATTGGCTGGCTGGACCAATCAACTGACCCGAAGGTGCACGTGCCCGGATGATCCAAACGTGATGGCCTTAGTGATGCTCGGACTGATTCGAGCATTCAATTTTCAGCTCCATGGCCTACCACAACACAATGGACCGATCCACTGTGTGACTGTGCAAACAGTACGCTGAGTCAACCAACTCTCGAAGCATTCTTGGGGTGGATAGTGGTTGGACGCCTCTTTACGCAGTCTATGGATTCATCCGTACATCCTATACTTGGGTAAGTTTTACTTTTAGATAGACTTTCTGTTACCCTGGTTTGATAAAATGCACTTACAAAAGCACTTCGCTTCCAGTTTAATCCACAGAGCAGTCTCTAAACACAAGTTGCGAAGTGATCTTACATATATTCGGTATTTCATCAGTTGTCTTCAGTTCCACAGAATTAAGGAAAACTTCCTGATTGTTAGTCATCATTTATTTGCTTAATGTAGGAATTGTTAAGCAAAGTTGTAGCATATGCGTTGCTGATGAGGTCTTATAACACCGAAGCTTGAGTTCAGTGCTGCTTCACGCTAGTCTGGACAGAATGAGGACTGTTCCGAAAAAATTCCTGTTTGATGAAGTGGCTATGAGTTCTATGGCTGCGTTTTCCTCAATGAAGTCTGCAGATGGGTTTTTTGAGATCGATACTGTTCATGAAAAACAGTGCCGCATTGTGCAAAATGCCTTAAATATAAAAAGGACAAATGAGTGTGAGACAAAATGAGACTGGAGGATATTTGGCTTCCAAAGACTGTGCACTTCAACATTGGTCATTGGGAGAGATTCCTAGCGATAGGACTATAGTCCGGTCGGAACCGTAGATCGAGAACAATCCCGATATTGTTGATCAACATGTAGACCAGGATACATTTACACACATGTTGTGTGCAACGACTGAGTGACGCTTTCAGATTAGTCGCAAAACCACTGGCAGGGACCAGGTTACTTATTCTCAATAATCCTGTGTCAAGATACTAATCGCTAGTTAGTTTTGTCAACGCTGATAAAAACACTCGGAGAAGAAAAATTAATTGTTTGGAGCTATGATCTGTAACAAGGTGATCGAGTAGCATTTTTTGTACAAAAAATTATTGCCCACCTTCAAACCGAAATTCCTCTGCTTTCACAGCGCTGTAGGTAATAGATTCATCAAGTTGGAGGATACAAATTACATGAAACATAAATGATCATTCCAGAGCCATAGAAAATCACTAGACTAGAAGATAATTATGGCAGTGATTATGACTTGCAAAGACGCACACGAAGTAACATATATCGTGGTTGGTTAAGTAAATACACATTGGCTCGGTGGTTTAAGTGTTGAAGGTCATAAGTTGGACAGAGAAGGAGTTGGAAGAAGGATCTAGATGATGAAGGATCTAGAGTGGATGTGAAACAGTGGGTGCGAGAAGGCGACAGATGCTACTTCCGATGAATATCATAGGGCGGCAAAACAAAGCAGGGCAAGCCAAATTAAGACTAGGAGGTATTCTGTAGTTTATCGTTCACGGAATGTAAGGCGTACGAATTAAAAAAAACACTTCCAGAAAAAATCAAATTACCACAAGTTTCCGGTTGATTAGGGCAATTCCTGGAGCATATTTATGGAATAGACCCGAGGGATACTGCCTGGATCAGCCGGCCCGGAAGTGTCAAGGTTTGAATTGGAAGGGAGCACATTCCTCATAATGACTGTAGGCACCGAAAAGCAGGTTAATGAAGGAGGATAAGCAGCCGTGGAATCTTTACGTGTAAGCAAAGTATTATTTGCAATAAAATTCTGCTCTTCTCCATTAAAAATATTTGGGGAGTGCCATCGGTATATGTCTCAATATAAGAAATAAGCCCCTCAAACAACCCTAAGTCGAATATGAAGAGGAACGCGACGTACCAAGGATATGACAGACTGCTTTGGCCAAACTCCAGAATTAACGACCTCACCCTGTTTTTATTTTCGAATGGCATCTCAGCCAATAGACTAGTCCGATTCTGTCAGTTACTGTCGTGCAGTTGCACGGCTGTATGGTCGTACAGTAACCAATCGGCGCGTCTAAGAAGAGGGGCGAATCCGTTACTGCTTGCACGCGACATTCTTCATCTTACTCGAAAGAAGGTATGCTTTTTGAACCATGTTGTCAATGTTTGTTTGTTTGGGTCAAAAATGCAATGAGACTGGGGTCTCAGTGCAATAACAACTATTCGTGGCGCTCTCGTCAAAGTTGAGGATTTTCGGACGAGCTCGCAACCACCAGAAGAGTGTCATCCATAAATAGGACTCGCAAGAGGGGTTATGGCCACAAAGGCATCGATACATGAGACAAAGAACTTCTTTTTCTAATCAATAAGAACGAAACAATGAATGTTGTAAGAAAGTGTCACCGTCTTGATCGGTGTCTCGTGTTGGACAGTAAACATGGTGAATTAGGAAACTGGTGATAGAAATGAAGTCAGCATCATCGCCTGCAAGACCTGAATGCGCGGGGTAAGATAGCTACTAACAAATTTGGATATTCAGTCCCATAAGAAAATAAATTTCTGTCATGGAGTTTGCCTGAAGTGTAAGTTCAAAACTGACAGGGAAATACGGAGGATGGGTCGTTGTCATTTGTTGACAACAGACCAGACTCAAGTAAATTCAACAAACCTAGAAATCAGATTTGCAAGCATCCGAAACAGAGACGTGAATTAAAAAGGGGTCTGACATGAGAATTGAATCCGTCATTAAACCGGAAACAAAAGGAACAGTAAACATCCTATTTCCGGACTGATAGTCACATAAGCTACTTAAGGTTTGCCTGCACATGAAACTTGATAGTACGTCCGTACGGTGATTTGGCCCCATGTCGAATCAAGTACCCCACGAAACCTGTGTATTGAAGGACTGTTGTAAATTACTCATGCCCGACATCGCGTAATTTTGCATACCACTCTTCTCAGCACGCCATAATTCATCATTTATTGGATGAAATAGATCATTTCAACCCGACAACAGTGGTATTTCACGTTGTTCTGCCAGGCTGCACTGGTCAATGTGTAATTGGAGTTGGATGCGCGGTGAGACCGGATACTCTAATTGATCAGAAACCCTAGACACGTGCCGAATTCACGTTGCTACATCACACAGCGCAATGTGTCCAGTACTGCTTAAATGCTATGAATCGTACACTGAAAACCAAAAGAAGCTTGGCTGCCTCCTATCGACATCAAA
Source organism: Opisthorchis felineus (assembly GCA_004794785.1). Taxonomy (NCBI): domain Eukaryota; kingdom Metazoa; phylum Platyhelminthes; class Trematoda; order Opisthorchiida; family Opisthorchiidae; genus Opisthorchis; species Opisthorchis felineus. Next base: position 99,102 of record SJOL01008653.1, read on the forward strand.
GAATCGCAACTGTATTACGAAACTATCGAGCATATTCAGTGTCCTGCTGCTTGCTACGGCTGAGACAACTGTGCTGGCTTGTCATGTGCATCTTGTGGCAGGTTTGTTTTTGCCTCATACTGCCCTGTTTGCCGAAGTTCGCCCTGTTTGCAAGGGAACACAAGGTGACCAAAGCATGAAGTGGAAACCAGTGGCTTTAGCTATGTTCGTCCATACTGTCTGCGGATTGGGAGCACCAGGGTTCCGTATTGTCACTGATTAAATACTCTCGGTAATGCGATGACTCAGGGCAGCCAAGGCTCTGCTGAGTCCAACAGTGTATCTTTTTATTGACTAAGTTAACCTGTTGATGCTACTAGGCGTGCTCCAGATTAGGTGTGCACAGGGTTTAGGACTGACAAATTTAGCTGAACTAGACGCAAGCCTTCATTTGGTATACAGTACTGAAATGTTTACTTACTCTAAAGTAGAAAACAATTACAAAGCGGTAGAACTAGATAAGCTAAGCTCGTGGCAAACAGAAAGTCTTGGCCGCGGGTTCAATGATCACGAGTTCAAGTCACTGCGGTACACGCGTCGTAGAACTCTGATCAGATTAGATAATAACCCGTCGTGGATTAACTCGCGTCGGATTGGAAAGAAAACGTGCCTACTTATGTTTGCCGAGTGGCTAAGTAAACTCAACATGAAACTTCATTAACATCAAATTGTCACGATTTCACTTGCAAACGATGCCCACAACAGAATCACTGAAGTAATTCTCACGAAGTGCGAGTTGAAATTAGGACGAGTTTTTTAATCTTTGCATGATAAGCTGAAGGTCATCCGTGAACATAGATTCGGCCTGCAGTTAAGTCTACAAAACGCGTCTAAACTATTCGATCGTATTAATATCCTTATTGCTTGGATTTACATGAGGTACCTACGCACTGCAGAAGACTGACTCCAAAGAGAACCCTCTCTTTCCACAACGGAAACAAGAATCCTTCCTAAGGTTTGTGTATTCATTCACCTCGATCTACCGCACTACTTTTAGGTGGAGTTTTTCAACGATCCAATGGAACACTCTAAGAATACTTCATAATCCAGAGACAGGTAGACAATGAATGAGCCGCTCACGTACGTTGTTCCTCAGGAATTTGCATGAACTGATGTCCCTATCTAGCATCCCTATAGTTATGATAAGTTATAACAGGTTCTCTTGTCTGTTCCACTTTTTTCCTTCCATCATAGTGTTTTATTCTCATCAACTGGTACGATTCTACAGAAATGGTGGTGTTTCTGTCAGTGTAATAATACATGTCACAAGCTTTTTTTAGAAAATAGTGGACAAACCGGAGAGCAAAAAACTAAATTGTTTACTTTGGCATCAAACACCGAAAATATTCACGATTCAAAAGTTTTCTACTTAACAGTTACTTGCAACATCACTCGTTTACGCGGAGCATTAGTGTGTGCGAGCGGCTGTTTAGACCATAATCCTTGATGGTAGACAGTTACATGACATATACCAGTATTGTCCATACCTGTTCGTCGCTCCGGTTATTGGTTCGTATTTTGAATTACATTACACAAAAAAGGAAAATATTGCCAGTTTCTTCAGTGTCATATCTGCTAATTATAATCGACACGGGGATGATATTTGGTGGGCAGAATTCTCTTGAAATGAAATTTCTCCGTTGTTAAAACCGTACAAGTAGATCCGGTAGTTTTCCTGCCCAAATGCGAAGGTTCTGTGTCACACGTCTAAAGTTAGCTCGTCTGCTATAAAGGACAATTTTAGTGAAATCTCTCTCGCTACTACAGGCCAATTTTTCAGTTTTTATTACCTGCGAGTTAGAGCTTCCTCTTTTCCTGAACCCGAAGTCCCATCCACAGCTTCTGCGTTTCTCAGCCTGAGGCTGAAGTGCCAAAAATGATTGGATCACATGGCTGACCAGTTTTATTCATTTATGTCTATATTACCCTCGGAATAGTCTCCATGGTCTGTTTGGTCTCGTTAGCCATCCCGCATAATCAGAATGGCTGAATGTGCACCTGAGTGAGCGCAAAGACTTAACAAGGTTCGTATGAGAAGAACTTGGTGCGTCAACTTGGAAAGAACAGCTTCCCCTGTTAGGCTTTACCCAAGGAAGAAGTTTGCTCATTCTATATACAATATGTATTGAGCTTCCTACAAGGAGCAACCCTCTTACGGATGTAAGTGTTCTGATGCTTTCAAGCTAACCTAAACTTGATTTGTCTTCAAAGAAATGGAAAATCTGTAACGAGTACACGTAGGATGAATTTTATCAGAACTGTACCTTAATTTGCCGAATAAACTTGGAGATGCGATATAGCGTCAGGGTACGAAAACATTCCAGTTCCTCATTTCTCACATTCACTCCCTACTTTGCTTTATATTGTCAAATATTTCAGCCGGCAACACCTAAAACCGTTTCTTAACCTGTATAGACGTGATACACTATTCATAAGGTTGCTGAAAATCCTTCGACGGCCCACGACCGGTTTCGCCCTTCTTGGGGCTCATCAGGTAGGCGCAGTCCCCGAGTTTCTGTCAACCTTATGTTCTACTTGAAACCAAATTGCACGAAATTAGCGAAATACACTTATTTGCAAACAAATTTGATTTTGCGAGAGACTCACCTGGAACCCAGCGGAATCTCTTGTTTATAAATCTCTCGCATAACCAAATTTGTTTGCAAATGAGTGTATTTCGTTTCTTAACTTCTTTTGCGTCCCAAGACCACATTCTCTGGTTTTGGGTTGAACATATTGAATGAACTAGTCCATTTAAAAGCAAACTTTTTGACTCGTAGAATAGAATTTGGGATGAGAGGGAAACTTTATGAAATGCGTCGTAATATGGAATTTGATTCACAAATAATAAAATCCTTAGAAATGCGGAATGTCCTTAGGGGACAGATTTCTCTTCCTCTTTGGAGGTCCGAAGAAGTGATCTAGATCATTTTCTTGATGAAGCATTTCACGGCATGATAGGTTCACAAGTGACGATGAGGCGAGTCAGACTAACTGTCCGGTTTTTATGGATATATGATATAGCAAGTACCAGCTTGATCTCTGCACCAGTGCAGTTTTGCATGCTTTATAATGGATTTACTTAATGGCAGTGAGCACGTATTTGGAATGCAGTGGCACCTTGTCGCAGTGTCTTATCAGTGTATTAGGTGGGTCCTGGTGGTTGAATGCATAAAGTCGTGGAACAGCATTTTAAAGATCTGGGTAAATGCCGTGAATTCAGCTCCCAGTTCCAGTCCTGGCAACCCGTACATAATTTTTTTCACTCTTAAAAACCCAAAAATAAAATTGTAATCTCTCTAGCTAAAGAAGAATGGGTCATATTCTTCCCAGTCTATGGATATCAGATGCTCCTTTCGAGAACCCTGGGCTATATCAGGCTCGAAAATTCAAGCTTGTCACTTCAGCTTGCAATACAGAATACCAATGAATATGAGCACACAGTGGATTTGTTTTATGGTAGATATCTAGCCAAAGTATTTCAACAGATTCTTCGTTTGGGTTGTCACTCTTCGTGACAGATCACACAGACTGTTTAAAAGCCAGATTCCACTATAAAAATCCAGCAACGCTTGTGATGCACTAATACAACGATTCCAAAACACCAACCGGTGTTGGTGTTCCCCCTTCGGGCTGATTTATTATCCCGATAATTCACCATTTCCCATTAACTCATGAGGCTTTGTTCACTTATGTTCCTCCAGCTTGAGCGCCCCCTGAGTGTGTAGTACTAATCTTTCGTATATTATTTAAAACGTGCAGATTCATTCATCCTTTGATTGTTTCGCATCGCATTCATCCAGGTCAGCATGAAATCTAGTTAACCATTCAGTCAAAGTGAATGATCTTCTGTTTACTTAAAGGAGTAGTGGCTATCACCGAATCTATCTCGACCAATCCTTTATTCTCAGGCTCTATTAGATTCTTCCTAACGAAATCATTCATTTCAGCAAATTGACCAAAACACCATAGTTTAGCATAGTACAGTATCCTGCTTGGGAAAAATCAATTAATCTCCAATTGCCGTCACGTTTTGACTGTACCTTCGATAAAATCGTCGGAAATGTATAGTAGAGTTTACTCACACTAATCGAATTCTAACCCGTTAAGCAAGCTTGAACTTAGAAAATTATCTTCAATGTGCGCAACTTACGTTTTGCTAACGCCAAAATTATGGCTGCCAAAGATTGGTCGAATATAAGGCTTTATTCTACCAGTTAGTTTTGTAGGGATGTCAGTTCCGTATACAGTCCCATGGACAACTTTTGAACAAAAACATTAAAAGGTGGTTGGGTGGGCTCCACTTGGCCGTCAGGTCTAGGTTTAAACTGAACGAATCGGGAAAATCGATCACTTCTGTGTTCCATGTGTTTACTATTTATTTCATAAGGAGAAAATAAGAGCACTCACAAATCAAAGCATGTATAACCGACCGAACAGTTTGATTTTCAGATGCATTTATTCGGGTTTAGGGATACGTGTTTTGTGTCATCTTTTGAGATGTAATTCCACTGGGTATCCTGTTGCCAATTCATTCAAAAAATTGGGTAGACAAATCTGGAGAATTTAAAGAGCGTGAGACGTAATTAGTTGCAAAACGAGTGAACCGTATGCCGGTTTGTGTACCTCGACATTGTGGAATTATACCGGAAGGTATGTAGAATCTATAGACTTTTCCACCAGGTTTGTTAGTCGCTAAATTTTAGTGAGCAAGATGCCCTGATCCCTTAGGTTAGGGGAGAAGCAAGTATGCTGGGTCTCCCTTCAGAATCTAAACCACCTTGGTAATCTTACATCAACCACTGACAATTTGGTAACGTAGCTGAAGCAAAAGTTTTGATCGGTGACCCTATATGAGTCATAGTAAAAGCATGAAGTTCGCCATTTAGTAACCTGATGAATCTAGTACTGGCGCATTAGCCGTTGCATCCAACAGGATTGATAGTCTACATTCTACCATTTAGACACCTAATAACTCACCTTTGTTACCTTTTACATCCCTTTCTAGGAGACAGTCCTTTACCTTCCGACTAGGGTTCATCGGCTTTTCAAGCGCTTGGACTTGAACAATTAAGTAATAGATTATCTTTGACTGGAAAACCCAGAGACGATCCACTAAGCTGCCATGCGATGATGGCCGAGCGTACAGGAGCTTATTTACGCTGGTGTCTTCAGACAGGAAGCGAGGGGCTACTTTTCGGCTACCATGCATTTAAATAAGCCGCCACAATGCTCATGTGGACACTTCGAATAGATAATGCCTCATGAAGTTTCACTGCATTTTAACCTCCTTTTGGCAATATTCCGTGGTGGAGTGCCTATAAATACCAACAGCATGACAAACAGAAACGTTCAAAATCTTGGTAAACCCGGTTAATCTTATAGATAACTTTTCGTGGTGTTCCACACCAGCATCTAGAGAGCATGCACTAACTTCATCCGGTATCTATTCTGGCGCTTAACGGTGAACAAAATAACAAAATCCGTCCAACAGATCATTAACCTTCACTCACTTTTTGTTTTGACCCACTCAATTTAGATCAACGTGTCTGAGGCTAATCTGACACCAGTGTTTCACCTATTGCGAGTTTAAAGATGTCAGCCTCCGACATAGAGCCCAAATCGTGCCTGAAGTACATTTGGGATGACCTCCATGCCATACACTCAAGTTCGCGAGTTGGAACTTATCCCGTTGATTGGGCGAACTTGTGTGCTGCATATTTGTGAGTTCCCTAATCTGATACCATGAAGCAGTGAGATTTGTGTGCAGAAACCACATTAGACTGAAATTTACTACTACTGGTCACAACCGACTCTATAACAACATATACTAATTTTACCACTAGGGCGGTTACATACTCCAGTGATGAAGAAACACAGTTCTTATTCGTACGGTTTGTTACACAGTCCTTTACGCAGCAGCCAGCAGTACATGGGACACGAAACTATCATACCATAATCCTTTTTAAATGGAGTCCACGTCTTTAACTAAGCAGTAACTTTAGCAACTACAATATACCTCTGTTGAACCATCACACCTACTGAAGGCATCCTAGCCTTTTCTCCCCTGTGGGTATTCGCATCACGTACCTCAGTGTAGCCATTAGCAACCACCCAGATCAATTTCTTGCAACTCAAAGATTATATTATTCAATTTCGGTTATCAAGCCCGTAGCTGTGTCATGGCTGCTGTGCCTGTTATTTGTCCTACGGTTGAGATTTATATGACTCTACCAAGACACCGGCCATAATCAGGCTCTGAGATGCTAAAGTGGTGTTTTACATTTCGTGCTCTACTACCGGTGATTCACACCGATACGTTTGAACATATATCCTGCGTGACCTCAGCCACACTACAATTGCACCTTCACCTATGTGCTCGCAGTTATCTGCAGTCACTTGGTCATCAAAGACATTCGCACAAACCTAAATAAGCGATGTATTGGAGGTAATTTAAGAATGTGGTTTTGTGTGGGTTTAACGTCCGTTAGCGAATCTATGAAGGCTGATGGGTGCCTCGGCATCGACCGGGTGAACTTGAAACGACCGATTTTCGAGGTCTTGAAATAATACAATTCTATAAAAAGCGCCAGTTATCACAACAATACTTCGATAAATGAGGGGATGAAGTTATCTATCATTACTGTGACTTGGAACACAGGTAACTGTCATCAGGTGTAGTATGATTGGATAGTTGCAATCTCACATCTTGTTTCTTCGTTTTCTCAAACGATTTCGGATTCGCTGCCGTAGATAACGCAAACGCGGATATCAGTAGTTTTATCAAGCGAAGAACGATAAGACCAACACTCACTCGAGTTAAGCAAAATTAAGTCAGGAATAATGCTGCAGTATTTTTATACCCATGAAATCAAATCATGGAGGATAATCTTGGTGCAAAATTGCAGACAATAGTTTACGAACTAAACAAAGCTGTTGACTACTGACGGAATATTGTAAACGTCCAAGCACTGAAATACTCGAAGTATAATGAAAGTAAACTTCGAAATTTCCGATTGTGTTAGTTTTACAGAATCTATCGACAAGCCCCATTGTGCGCTCATTCTGTCTCATTCGTCCCGCTGTGTCACCAGCCTCTCGTGCTGTCACTTATTTGTATCGCTATAAACATACGGTGTGAAAATTTTTGGAATTTTGCCAGCAACTTTCCACATAACCCATTCATCTGCCTTTGGTGCATTTGAAAGTAAGTCTAGTTATCCACTCAAATATTACACCACCCCAACCTCCTTTATGACCTTAAGTAGTTATAATACTAGCCTCTGGTTGCAAACCCTCGGGACCAGCTAATGCAACTGTTGACGCAGTTGGTTGTAACTTACTGCCATGTCCTAATAACTATAATGTCTCAGTCAGTGGCCACTTTTCCGTGGATTCCATTTCAGTCAGGCACCCAAGAAATTGACCACCTGTAAGCCGGTGCTCACATCTGTCCTTTTGTATAAACAAATTTTGACGTTTAACCTCTCGACCAGCCCGCTGTAAACGAGTTCAGCTTGGTAAATTAGTGATGGATACATTTCCGCAACTCCAAATTTAGCTCCAAGTAGGGTAGTTAACATTACCTCACCCTCATGGACTGAAAAATGCGCTCGGTTTTGTGACTGCTAGCGCGACCTGCCTCCCTGTTGGTATAGTCCTCATTTCGCTTCCTTGTTCAATTCAGTATCCTCAAAAGCCAACTATCCACTTTCACATGAATCTGCACCTGAAATGGTTGGTGTCTAATTTTTCAACATCTAACCGTATCCCTAACTCAGCTGAAAACAGCCTATATAGAGAAATAACCAGCCAATTATCGACCAGGAATAGTTCAGATTTACTCGAAAGACTAACAACCCCAACGAAAAAGTAGGGCGCCTCAGTTAGACAGACGCACTTCCTTATGGTGTGCATAGCTTAAATGTAAAATGTAATGATAGCGTTGTGGTTTTTTGGAACACGACTACCTGTCTATCAAAGGTAGTGGGTTTAGTGACAGGGGATACTTTTGTGCCTGGCAGCCCCAACAGTTGAGCAATCGAGCTGATCACATAGCCACCACCTATTGATGACAGAGCTCAGTTCTTGACTGCCATCATTCTGGAATACACAATGTGTTTTTCATTGAAATATTTATTAAATTTTCACCGTAAGCCTGGAAAACAAAAAAGTGATCCGAAATTGAAGAAATCCACTTACTTGTCGCATCGCTTACACAGGAACCACTGGATCGCAGGACAGCATCGTCACTCTGATGTGAAGTGCCACATTCCGCCGTGCGCAGTGCAGAATTTAGTTAAAGGGCCTGTTGTCGTCTGCCTCCTTGTGGACAAGGGTATATGGCAGAACCGGGAAGTTCAAGTGGCGGGTTAGACCATTTGGGGAGGTACAGAAGCTGTTTCACAAACTGCAAAACAAGACCCGATAGACCAACCACCAATGTAATTTTGGGGCATAATATCGGAAAAGTTGACGGAGAGCTTTCAGTAGCCGTTTCCTCAACCGTCTGGAACTCCACAATTTTTTTATTACATCCGCTTAAATGACGTCAGTGTCTCAGTTTAGATGTTCCCTTAGCTTACAAAGAAGTAGTAGGTCCTTCTGCCTTGAAAAGACTCCGATATGATGAGTCATATGGATTTCCAAAGGAGTTTATCAAAGCCAGTGGTTAGTTCCTGGGTTCTGCTTTGATCATATTGTTCAGGTCATTTCGGTCCTCCTCATCATCATCGACAGCATGACATCAGTGTTCAACACCGATATTTCACTGCCGTACAACCATGATTTATTTGAAAGCCTTATTGTGAAGAAAAGAATAAAGGTGAACTTGAAAGGGACTTAGTGTTACCTTACTACAATCATTCCCGGGTGCGTACACCTCCAGACACTGATTCAGGCAATCTGGATAGAAACTAACAACAAGAAGGCCGCTGGCATCACTTGGCAGCCACATCTTACAGTGTCTCCAAAGAAGTGGAAAAAATTAATACCGCCCGTTAACTTAAAAAACCTTACTCAAAGCAACTGTGTCGATTATACACGTAAAACGACACAACCGTTAGCTGCCTTAACATTGTAACGTCTAACTTCGGTACTTAAGACGCAACAACGAAAGCATCAGGCAGACTTCCAGCCAGATAGAGACGTCCCAATCCTTCTAACAATTATGGTTGTATTAGTCTATATGTCTCACATCTGGTCGGGTTTGACATAGCTTCGGCTATCTCCTTTTGTTTCTAATTCTATCCATTACAAATATTGGAGAAAAATCTAGAAGTTCAAAGCTCACTTACAGAAAGCTTACTGGGCCTGAAGCATATGCACGACATTGTGCTGTTATGTAGAGATTTACTCGAAACAGAATATCGGAAGTGGTCCCTAGTTTCGGAATGTGGTTCGCGCCTTTAACTTGCAATATCCTGCTTCGAAATTTTCAACTTCGAAGTAAGTGTTTGGAAGGTTGTAGTGAGCGGTTCGAGTCTGTTGATCGGTTCACTTATCTTGACGGCAAGACAAGCTGTGAATGTGACAGTGGGAGTCAGTGAGCACACTGGAACAGCTCGAACAATTTGTCCCTGACAAAGTGTTATGGACCAAATCCACCAAATCGATATTTAACTAATTCCAAATGCCTGCAGTTATAATTGATGTTCATTAGTAACATGTTTTCTTTTGAGTACGACTTAAACCAGCAAGTGAAGTAAACCCTCGCTGAAAAGCCGAGAATCACTTTACAATTGGTTCATCTTCGAAGGTATGTCACAAATCTATCGGGAGATTCGAAACAGAATCATTCGGGTTAATAGTTGAACAATATGTAATCCGACCAAATCTGCATGATCAACAGCGGGAATAACTTCCACTTAGACTGGATACAGTATGATTATCTATCAGGATAAAAACCTCGTATGAAACTTTACAATCTCCTCAATACTTTCAAACTATAAGTGCTGTGCTCAGAGAATAAAATCACATAAGCATTTCCCCCGAGAATTCATCATATTGTTAAATGTGTTATTGAGGGATGGTGGTGAGTAACTACCAACCAATCGCTCGTGGCCCTTCGGCAGGTTTCGGGCTCACATGTCCCCAAAGATAATTCACTTCTACGATGCTAATGGTTTGTAGCGTACACAAAACAATGATGCAGTGCTTCTGAGCTGTTCGGCATGGATGAACAGCATTTATTGAATGAAATCTCGGTCAAAGCTTCAAAACCTCCTTGATACCCAGATTTTCCTTTACAGCTTATATCTGAATCTGAACAAGCAGCGCAAATTTGTTCTCTTGATATCCCAGACGACGGTATCTGAAGCTTGCTAAGCAGAATTATCATTTTTCATGTAATACATATGCAATACTATTGTAGAAATGGGCAAAAGCACTGTTAGGGAGCATCTGGAAAACTTGTAGACGATGTTTTGTTTGCGTGCAAAAGTACTGACCAATACGTTGTAAGTCAAAATAAATACCCTCTGGTGTATAAGAGAGCAGCTTTGAAACTAAACAGACGTATTGCACACTATGCATTATTCACCACAACCAGAGCTTTAGTGTTCAGAATCCTTTGTGGCACTCTTAGATGAGTACACATCAGCAGAACATCCACACGAGGCGCGCTGATTAATCAGCGCCGGAAAAGCTACTGGTTAACTAAACGGCGGCCTGAAGCCAAAACACTGATCACGGTCACTTTGTTCAGGCACATCGCGCATTCACCAATAATGAACCGAGCACATCAAAGTAACATCAAGAGTGACTGAGAAAACTCAGTGTTTTACATGAATAGGCCAATGAAAATAAGACCAGAAGACAAGCTTCAAGAGAACTACGGGTTCTAGTAAACCTTTGTATGCAATGGACTGACCTCTTCGTCTTATCCAGTCCTAGTCTGTAAGGATATGACGTCTGCACCCATCATTAGGTCCACTTATGCATATTTATCGTAGGACCTTACCAGTGGTATTTTCAAAGCCGACTCATGCACAGGGATATCCAGGATGTTCGTACTAAATGGTTAGGGTCGTTTTCTCATGACCGCATGTGTGTATCTGTTGGTCATTCAGTCCGCAGTAGTTTTCCGGTATTGGAAAACCACTAACAGATAACGTGAGTGCTTCTCTTATATGCACTTGCCAGTCGTACAACAAACTTCGAATATCGGAAATCCATGGAGAATCTTTAACACACATGAACTAACTGTTTGAGCCGAGCGAAAAGCTCAGGCTGTGGAGGCAAGCCACGAACCAGATATTCCATCTTCCGGTGAGTGGAAACATATCACCGAGGTTCTTTGTTTTTCCCGCAGAATGATACAGAATGATACAAATAGAGATGGCAAAAGATGGGGTTTATTTTTTTGAAAGTTCATTTTGTCGGCGAAAATGATTGAAAACTTCACGAACTTACCTCACTTTGTGATTATTTTCGGCTGTTGGACATCCTGCTAATCTACTAAGGCATAGTGCAGGTGATTTTTAATTTATGAACTAAAAAGGACCTTCTGCCTCTATGCCTCTTGGTATTCTCCCTGTATTTTCACGTTTTACTAATAATAATACAGCACGAGCAACCACACAGCTGGACATGGAAAACCAAACGCTCTAGTATGGAAAACACAAGTCCTTTCTTCACACACTAATCTTGACTCATACTTTGATACCCTAAAGTAGGTCCCTCTTGCAACCAACCAGTCAGTACTCTGATCCAGGTTCAACAGGTAGTATTTTCTATGGCGCGATCACAGAACACTCTATTAGCTGCTTCCCATATTAGAGGCCGACTTTGGTGGCTATAGTGTGGTGCTCACAGGTGAGTTACACTGCGAAGTTACTTCCACTCTCCTTCCGTTGAGTGTACGTCACGAGGACAAATCCCGTTTGGTTACTCCTGAGGATAACCCCTCTGCAAAGGACCCCCTACGGTAGTCCTCCAACAGTGTTATCTTCTGGGGGGAGGGAGCTACTTATGTAGAAGAAGATTACGGAAACCTTACTCATAATTCATGAGTAAATAACTAAACTTTAAAGAGACCACCGCCTAGGGGAAACCTTTTTATCGTGTCATATCTTTGGATTGGTTGTTATAGGCAATCCAGTAGTGACTTTTTCAGGGAAGAGATTTTCATTCGCAGTGTCAATCTGATGTGATGTAAAAGTAATTGTACTGTAAGATTAGACTTATTTTCACAAACAATGTTTCATTACAGAAACTCTGGGAGTCAGAGTCGATTGAATTTCCTAAATAAAGATTTTAAAGGACTCATTTAATGGCAAACTGAACTCAACTCACTACACTAAAAGATTACTTCACCGCATCTGCAATTAATAGGATTAAAGTCTGCTTAAGACTTACATAAATAAAAAAATTTTGCCTTCATCATTTAAAGATATTAACCGAAGCTAATTTCCTGCGGGTCACTGGCTTTAAACACACAGATTGGGTCTAGTTTGCATACTACCAAGCAGCGCTGACCGGTTTGAATTGGGTGGTAACCAGAGTAGTTTGATGAATAGAAAAATGGTTCATGTGTCCCACGCTCAGCAATCACAACAACAAAGACAACAACTGAGACAACACTCATCAAAGAAACAGAACGAACGGCAGCGAATTTCGATTGTTTTGAGAATCTACCGATCGATCAGCTTGATAGCCTATCCAATCTGAGTGTCTTTGTAACCCATCCGATTGTGTGCCCAACACATGTGAGAACTGTTAACAAGACACTTGAAAGATTCGAATCTTTTCAAGGCAACATATAACATGGTCGACGGCATCGATCTTTTGCATTCCTGAACTCAGTCCGTAATAAAATGATTCCTTTCATGGACCCAACCGAATGTATTTTGAAGTAAGTGTACCATTAGCATATTGGTAAGTGAAGTTCATGTCAGTTGAGTGATCATTCAATCAGAATTCCGCTGTTTTACTACGGAACTTCATAAATACGCTTCAGATTTTGAGAATTCTACAAACTAAGTAATTTTTCTATCTTATAACTTAAACAACAAACACCCATGTGCATTAGTATGTCAGTAGTCTTATCTTAGCTTCGCCATTGTGATCCAAGGTAGTTTTATATTCAAATTCATGGAGGAGAGGGGATGATATTCACAGTATATTGTGAAGTCTGTTATCAAGTCAGTATTCAGCTTGCAATTCTGGACCTAAAATGACTACTTCTGTGTAAGCTGAACTGTACCCTAAATCGGAAATTGGTGTATGGGTTGTCCAAGGATTTGAAAGAAAAACGAAGCTGCTATTACCACGGATTTAATACAGTTGAACGAAACTCCACTGATCGCAGCCAACAAGTGCCAAGTATTCCGTTGATATTAACCAAAGTTATTTCGTGCAATTTGGCTTTCTGGTGTTCTTCTTTAGAGTATCGTGTTATGACAGAACCTCGTTGCCAACCCATTTTTGCCTCTCAATAAAACTACAGTGGTACATCCTTTTTACTCCGAAAAGTTTTAGCTAGATCCACCATTTTTCCCGCCTGGTAACTGAACGCACGCAAATGTAAACAAAATATTTTCTTTTTCGGAGAGTTTTCTAGCCCTTGTGAGAACAAGAAAATACACTCCGATGGGTCGTTCAAAATTTGTCATTACTTTTTCGAACTTGTTGTTACAAAAACTTACAGCACATCAGACCCTTTGATTAAAGTAATTTAGCTGTGACATATTTTTGTAAGCAGTTACCATGCCATTCTTTCAAACGGGAGAGCTGGGACATTACTTGAATTCCCAAGCCTATTCCGCAACTGTTAAGACTCATTAGTTGCTTCAAAATAAATACTTCTCGCTCACATAGAAGCGACATGAGCCACCGATATCAATGAGTAGCTATCCACCCTTATTTTCCCATTGGTGAACAAATCTGTGGCACCTATATCCACTGTATAACGTGTGCACAATTTACAGCTGATGATGGTGATGATGATGAGTAGTTTAACTGGAAATCAACGTCTTGTGATCGAAATTCGTCACAGACTGATCACTACTCTCTCCGTAGGGTTTGCTCAAATGACTGACCAATCGACCAATCATTTGACTGATTGATAGATGGGGGATTGAATTATTGGTGGACTGGTTGATTAATTGACTGACTGATTGATTGACGACATCACAAGCAGCTTCTTGACTACATTCGAATATTCTGGAAAACAATGGTGGATTTTAAATCTTTAAATGAGTTTTTTCAGCAAAGATTTAAACGACTTTGCGCAAAAAGCTGATCTATTTTGGTACTCCTTGATGGAAAGTATCTTTCAGACTAGCGGCGGAATTCGGCAATAGCGGGTTACATGAAACATGCATGGAAAAAGTCAATGCCAAACTGAATTTTTAGGGTTCTTTCTTCGTGAGTGAATGGGATTCCAAAGTGCTTTGAGGAAAACAAAAGCATCGAATTCATGCATCAACAGCATTGACAGCACAACAAAAATGTCCAGCACTGATGTTTTTCTGGCTTACAGCGTAATTTATTTGAGTTCCTTATTGCAAAAGAAAAGAACTGAAGTGGATGGGGAAGGGACCTAGTGCTAGCCTGACACAATCATACCGAGGTAGCCACACCTCCAGAATCTCATTCAAACTACCTGGATAGAAACTAAGGATAAGGACACCAGTGAGATCGATTACCAGTCATATCTTGCAGGCACAGTATTCTGGAATGCGAGTCGGACCGATGGTACCCAGAATCTTCGTAGTCGCTTTCATATCTCTCTGTCAGGTCAAACGTTGACCACCTGTTTGCTTACGTCATTCTGAATTAAGCGTGGTAAACAGCACTCTTTCCGGCAATCGATTATTCAGCAGACGCAACATATGACTAAACAACCGCAGCTTTTGATGCTCAACAGTTGCTCAGTTGTAATAACCTTAGTGATATCAACTTGGAACCTGGAGCAGATTCATTAGGTTTCCTAAGCCTGATATGACGAATGCAAGCATCTACTTCCCAGGCATCTGCACACTTCGTAGCTGTCTGGTAAAACTGACCAAATCGTTTTGTTAAACTAAATGAAGTCATTACATCAGTTTCTTTCTTGTTTTTGTGTTTACTTTGACGTGCACAACACATTCTAAACGCGGAGATAACTGGCCACAACAATAGCCTTAGAAACTGACCTGAGTCCCCAAGACCAGATAGAATAATGATATCATCACGCCTATTCAAAGGGATGAAGGTTTCAATAGTCAGGGAGTGAGATTTCGATAGAAATGTTTGTGGTTTCAATACATTCGTTAAATTTCGATCATGTGGGCACTCTGGGACCACTCAATTTAGTCGACGTGCAGAACAAGTTTTACGCAGCTAAACGATTCGATGGGAGGTCGTAAAGCCGGGTAGGATGGGAACCAATAAGTGCCGGAGCCTGATACTGTGCTTAAGAAGTAAAACCATGCAGTTTCGAAAATTTCATCTCAAGTACTATTTGTTTCTCCACCAGCAACACATAATCCTGATGAGCATCTGGTGTCCGGCAGAACATGATACGTTGTGTCCAGAATCACTGTATCCAAATCTTTATGGGTTTTAGGACAATAATTTTTGGATACTAATTTTTTTCTCGCAAAGCGTTTATGTGGGCTCTTGTGGGGGCACAGGCTTGATGCACCGGCGAACCGTCACTTGGTTACAAATTCTGTCTTAAAACAGCTTTCACACTCCTGAGAGGTTGAAACAGTGGCTAACTATCCTCTCGGAAAAATTTTTGAACTCAGCTCCAGTTTACCTGGTGGTTAATCTGAGGAAGATAATTTGTGAAGTTTAACGTCAGTAATAGCACCTGCAGGCGGGGTATGATAATCTGAGTGGTAACATGTTTATCTTGTGGGTGGAAAGGGTGATTTGGAGTGATTAGAACTAGTAGACCTTGGAACTTTTAATAAAACTTTTCAGCGTAGTGCTTGTTCATACAGGTTACAGTTTCATATAGGTAGATTAACGATAGATCACTCAGAATAGTTAATGCGTGAAAATGAGTCTTGATAAACTGCTGTGGTTTTGCAATATGTAAATGGCATATCTGCGTAAGATTATTTGCGGCGCTGAAGCATTTTCGGATAGAGGTCGCTTAAAACACACTGGTGTGACTCGCATCGTATTGCCACGTTGCAGTGAATTTCGATCTGACGTTCTGCTATTCACATAGTGTGGGAGAAGGATCTACTTTTGAGAAATGTACAATGCCTAGTTTCCTTCGCTAATCTGAATAACGGTACCATAATAAGGTTATTTTGCCAAATTTTACCGTATCACACAGTCTTCTCAACCGCAAATATATGACATGTAAAATACAGGCGGACATTCAGCACACCACTGGAATGTTAAGCTCCAAAACTGGTGGGGAGGGGTAGCTAGACACATAGTCTACGACCTCTGTCGCGAGAATCAGGGTAAACACAGCGTTGCTGTTAAGTCCCTGCAAACACGCAAACTCGGTTTTTGTCTGGTTATGATTATGGCCTCAAAGAACCTCAATAACCGGAGCAGATGACTTATTGTGATCACATTGAAAGTTCATATTAGTCACGTGACAAGAGTGGACTAGATGCCTGGCGACCGAAAAAGCTGGACTGAGATCGGCTACAGCAGTTTGTTTCGGTCTGTCTGACCCACTATACGCAAGACACACTGAGGCAAATGTGCTTTTGCACGTTTTCGAAACCACAACATCAGGATTCAGTACGTTCTAGCTGTGCGGGCTACCGAAACCGTGCAGGCCCAGAGTTCCTCTTCGTTTTTTTCTCAGACTCGATGGGAGTTGCACGAATAAAACTCTAGGAAAGAAACGGAATCAATCCGATGGTATCAAAAAACCGGGAAATTATTCTGAATAGAGTACAGGTTCATATAACGCACTTTACTTTTGGAATGAAATCAAAAATCATTTCAAGCCATAGGCTGCCAACTTGAAAGCACTTCACCGCCTCCTTTCCTGCATTTCGTTGTAATGTGATAAGATTTGGCTTACGTTGGATGGAAAAAAAAAACAAATAATTTATGATACTTGAAGCAGAAACGTTTAGAGCCGTATAGATTTTTAAAGGAAATACGTTGTTCATAATACAACATTCTCCTTCTGTGCGTAACGGTGTTCGGTGCCAAGGCCGAGGCTTCAAAAGGCACGACATCCTTGTTTTCAAAGTACTTCGTTACCCGTTATTACTGCAATTATCACGAAGATATGATTTGCAACGGGCACCATTTTTCGTCTGAGTAGAAATCTGAGACTTTTGCTCAATACGCTGCTTGGTTGGTTAATTACTTGTTGTAATTAACTGCAATCCCCAATTCGCTTTAATGACGCAAAGCTCGGTGTCCTCGAAGAGATCAAAAAAAGGGTTTTCACGTGTGTTTTAGCATTCCGTACTCGCCGCCAATCTGTTGTAACTAACTGCTCTCCCAGATCCAGTGCCTTGATATCGGTAAAAGACCCACCAAAAAGGAATACAACAACTTTGTTGCGAACAAGCGTGTGCAAAATTGCAAGAGGTTTTGAGGGATTTAAAGCGCACTTTTGACCTTGAATCCAGGCTGTCCGATCGGTGGTGGGTCACTGGCTGGTGTTATTTGTATGACATGCCTGAACGCTCATCATTGTCGGCAGTTGCTGAACTGATTGACCCCTTGAGCGTCCAATCGGCAACTGAGTTTCCTGTCCCGAATGCTTCACGGCGTCCCTACCATGATTTTGTTGGAGTTTGAGGATCTCAGTAGGTTTCGGGCATTCCGGGATTATTTCCAGGAATCTAACCTTCCTGAAATTTCTGGTACAGATAGATGATGCTATAGACGACAGTAGACAGAGGCATGTGGTCAGACCACTTCCTTTGACCTTGCATCTACAGCCTAGGCTGGTTATGCTGGTAAGATGGTGATGATTCCATTTATCTGTTCAACCACTGACCGGGTTCAAAACTCTAAATTTTATCAGATGCGCACTTCTGATGATTCCCAATGAGGATGAAACAGCTGTACAGTACTTTCCGGCCTTTCAGCATACTCTGGTTTCAGTTACAGGACAAAATCTCTGTTGAAAATTACCAAGTCTCCTCACACTACCGTCAGCTTTGACTTCCAGGCTACTGATTCCTGCGGTTCTTATCCAAAAACTGCTAGACAAACAAAACTCATTTCGTACTGTTTACCCATCTCGACTATGTATATATCCTACAAGGACAGTCAACCCGCGAGGAGTGTTGGTGTATTGCTTGGGAAAGAACACCAGGTTTCTCAGTGGGGACTAGGCAGTTCCCCTTCATGCACTGAAGGGTGCTGACTGATCAAGACATGTGGAAATTCCCTGTACAGAAGCTCTAGCCAGTCATTTTCAACCAGCATTGCCAAACGAATCGATGGCCAACAACTATCTACCATTTGGACAGGTCGGATAAACGGCAAAAACATGAACATGCACACGTAGCTCCCTCAAGCTCCGCAAAAACCACACATCCATATTCGCATAGGCTGTTGATTGGTTCAATGATAACACCAAATGGCAATGTTTTTCCTGTCTATTTTTCTGTTGACTAAGGTCACCCAGGTTCCGAAGCGTTCAGCATTAAAAACTCTGATCAAAAACGTCGTGTTGTTTCAAGTACTACACCAGTCAGTATGGCACATACAAAGCCCCAACTATTTGAATACTTTCGTGCTGAACTCTCTACAGATGTTTTCAAAATGAGGGGAGTTTTCTTCGTGGTTCCTTACATTGAGCGCAACAATTAGTTTTCCGGGAACATACATTTATATTATTTTGGTGTAACGTTCTCAAGATATAACTTTGTTTGGTCGTTGGCTTATTCGCTGAGCTGGGCAATTTGATTGCAATCAAATCATCAATCATCGCAGGTGGAATATGAATTAGTTGGCCGAAGGACAGAGTTGAATTTGAAATCTTCTTTTCGCAGTTCTGCTTGGCTTCTGCTGCATACATTGCAAACAAATAAAACTGCTCAAGCATGAACAACACATCAATGTAGGAATCATCAAATTTATACACCGTCCTTACAGATATAAGAAACCCTGGTTCATACGCCTACCAGTGAGTCTCAGTTACTTGCAAGCGATCTGAAAAAGTTTCGGCTCATCTCGAAACACAAAAATATGGGAAATCGCTCAGCTTGTTAATAGAAGGCACCAAACATCAATTACTTCGTGCAGCTCACCTCCATGTCGCGAAGCACTGACGTCGCAACGCACCTGTTCAACTACGCACTATGCTTCACCAAATCTATTATAATCTCCAAAAGTTGCTTCAATGTCCAAGAGTTGTTCCGTCGCCTATCACGCGTAAGAAGAGATCCGATCTTTAGTGGGATTACCCGAATGCTGTCGTGTAGCGCGTCGGGACATCTGATGTGCCTAAACTGATTTTCGTGTTAAACTGTCTCGAGATTAAGCAAATCTAGATGAGGGTCGTGGTACACCGGGTTTTGCTCTTGGAAGAATGTGCAGTTAGCAAATGCAGGTCAAATACGACATCCTTTTCCAGGCTATTTGCATAAATTTAGAAAGGTCCGTAAGATATTCTGTCAGTGTGAGACTCTCTCTACTGTCCGGATGCGTCAGACTCCATGATTTTCACTCTACGTAGCCGGGCCGGTCCGTCGACTAGTGGCAACTAATTTCATAGACTACTTCACTGTTGACAGTAGTGTGAAAAATGTTTTGGGTCACCTCGATTGGGCCGGTTGATTTCATCAAAAGTGGGTAGACTTCCGAAATAAATTCATTCGCACACCAATTTAGTTTGGGTAGACTTCCATTTCAACCAATTTCATTAACCTAGTCTACTTTCTTTCACGTTTTCAGGGCTACCGGAGCAACTTTAGGGGTCATGGCTTTGATCTTGGTCCTTTTCCTGATGATGCTCTGCATACCATGGTCGAAATGCCGCGCGGGCAGGCGCCGGACCGAAAACGCACGAGCTCTCCAGGACGATGATCCTTTTGGACTTGAGGCGTTTAATGGAGGATACCGTGAGTTCCAAGGAAGTAGAAATGGCATGTGTTTGTAACTGGAATAAGTACCACACCTGGAAATGTAACGGAATATAATTAGGCCAGGTCGGTTGAACAGGTGGCTGTCGATCTTTTCGCAGATCTTAGCAGTTGGCTGTCCAACGTTACGTCATCATTCGGGAAGACGCCTTCGATGTGCGTCGATGATGTCTTCCCGGTGAAATTTTCGCGAGTTAATTAGCAAGATCGGCGAAGAAATCAACAGCCCACCTAACCAACCACCAAGTACCACACCTGTCGTCCAAGTCAATATCTGCAGCGCAGACTTACCAAACGACTATTTGTCATGTTAACTGCACCATATTGCATTCGGTAGCTGTTAAATCGAAAGGTATCCGAATAAGAAGTCAAACCGGAATGGAGCGATTTTCTGTAAACGACCGCCTTAGCAGCTGGGAATTATCTCTTCTCTTCACAGTTCTGGCTAAACCAGCAGTCTTGTCTTAGTTCCATCTTATTTAATTGGTTCTCAAAAATCTGACCGCCCGTGCATACTTCACATTCGACCTTTATCCCTAAACCTCTGGCTATGCCCAATTTCATGGTGCACACTGCAACGCTCACTATTTGCACTGTTTGACAGATTTGTCAGCAGGCTTCCTCGCTCATTCACTGTCATTCCAGCTCGGTGATATCCCTGCAAACTTCTCAGAGGAGCTTCCACTGTTTGGCTCATTATTCTTCGCGTATCCGGTGATCGAAGCTGACTCTTGTGATATCCACGGTGAGCGCGAAGACCGAAGACACCGTCTTAGACTGGATTCCTGTGAACAGTAGCTTATGTTAGATATGCCCGACTCGGGACTATAAAATGCCATCAAAAGTGGTCAGAAATACACAACTTGTATTTCATTTCTGCCTGCGCCCCAAAACGATCTTAGTATGGATACTGACAGATGTATTGTGTCGCGATCTTCCAAATCTTCCACAACGAGCTGAAGGCACAGATAACACATTTCTAGCTGCTTAATGCACCAGCTGGGTATTTAGTGACAGTAAGCATCGCTTGGGTGGTAAATTCGGCCTTCCACCAAGAGGACGGACACTATTTCTTTGAATTGAGCGCACATATTTCCTTGTTTATCGTAAGCTGCAGCATCCATTGCAAAAAATCAAACGTTTTTACCTGATTTCTCCCGAATCATAAGCAATCTTGCAGGAAATAATCAGCTCCCAAGTGGGTTTACGAGTGTCGTTATTTTCGGAAAACCTTCATGGACTCCCACCATGTCTTGGTACGAGCTCGAATGACCGTCCGTACTCCAGCAGTGAAGCAAAGGCCTGTTTCTCAACTCAGAAAACACCGTCTGAAAGGACCGTCTACAAAAGAATAATAACACAAGGAATGATCTAAACTGCTTCTAATAGGTATTCTGATAGAATGACCAACTGGAGTTTGGAAAAACCTTCGGGTCAACGTGACCACAGTCTTTCAGTCTTCTTGCACCAAAATTTAGTCACGACAGAACTATCGATGGATATAGAAGCGCTCTGTCTCACTTGTTGAAGAAAGAAAGCCTCCCTTTAGGTGGACATTTTGACGCCACACCGAAATTGATCCCTCAGAGCCTGATAAATAACCTCGAAAGGTGGTGGGTGAGAAGAAAAATCAGGCAATGGAAAGAGTTTTTGCCATTATGAATTGCTGACCTCTATTTCAGCCCGTTCAGCAGACCGATTCAGAAAGATTCACTGCAAGTCAAATCATCCCAGAAGAAGGTGGGTTTGGCGTTTATTCACAAAACTGTCGCTTACAACGTTGGGTAGAACACTTTGAGAGGCAGTTCAGCCGGCCCACTGCTCTAATAACCTTGAAGACATCAGCGGCTTGTTTGGAATGAAAAGTAAGCTGCTCAGCTCCATCTGAAGAAGAATTCGATCAGCTGAAAAGGGACAAGGCGCTTGTTCCCGATTTCCTTCATCAGCTATTTTCTAGGTTGCTAGAGCAACGCTTGTGAATTGAGTGCCATGTTTGCTGCATTGTATGTCGGAAGGACGGCAAGTATAAACGGAACGGCAGCCTCCAGCTGTTGTTCTTATTCGCAAAAAGCATCCCAACAGAATACGAAAAGCATGAAGTTGTCAGCCTTACTTCAAATGACCGAAAACTCCTCATAGTCGTCATCCTTCAGAGACTGAGTGGCGCCCCGGAGCAGCAAATCCGTGGAACACATGTAGGTTAACCTCCACGTTTTGGATGCATCGACTTTACTGCCTTCACTGTTTTCATTCTTCGGCAATCTCTTGAACCTCATCACACTTACCGACTACCATGATTCGTCGTCTTCCTCGATCTGGAAGAAGCACTTAAATCCGGTGAATGCTCCGTGTTATGACTCTGCTTAACTAACAGAGGCATTCCGGTAATCTCCATTTCACTTCCTTTTTCTGCATTCAACCACGTGTGGACGGAAAATTTCCTTCTGTGTTTACTAACAAACGTGGGGTCTCTGAGGGTCACCTTTTCAAGCAGTTTCTCTCCAACTTTCTAGCAGAACAGAGTATGAAGGGATCCTTTAAAATTTCTACTCCATCGGGGGTCCAGCTAACTCTAGGAGATGTCAGTAGCTTAAAGTACGAGGAAGCGTCGTGTCTATCGGATCAGACCTCAAAGTACAAAACAGAAAAGAACATAGGCTTTTGGAGACCGTCAAACGTTCCTTATTTTCGTGAACGAATCTACTAGTACTTATCCGATAACATCAAGTTTTTGGAACACAGGATTTTAGTCATGAAACGTCCATTAGACGAAGTCAAGGTAGGAGCCAGTTGCATTACAGGAATTTCGTGCAGAAACGCTGTGCTTATCGGGTTTTTATGAAACATGAACAAACAATGGACGGGTTCTGAACTCTGACTGGCACCTATCGTCGTTATTGTGATTGGTTTACATCGCCTGCGGAGACACAATGGATTATGAATGACTGCCATCCGTCCGATCGGATCTGTCAGCCAACAGCGGTCGGACCAGTGGAGGAGCACTGCTCATAACTGGGAGAACACTGACGGATTGTGCGCAGCCAAATGGGTAACACCAACGTACATCCGATGAGAAATGATCAATGGGCGAACAAACCATCAGCTCATCTTGAAATGACAGGGTAACGGTAAGCATCGATCCTAAAATTCAGAGATCGAAAGTCGAAAAACGGCCCTCCAGCATGCAGAAACATTCTCCACCCCTTGTTGAATTGGAACATGGAATATTGAGAGCTAAGCGGTTCAGCTTACTTATTACTCTTAGAAGAAACAACTCCCATGTTTTATGTGCTATGAATCCTCAAGGATCGGAGACAGAGAGTGACCGAACACAGTCCAAATGCATGTCGACAAATATGTTCGCACCAATATAGGTCAATTACACACCGTTTTGTCATTTCCGCGTGTTTCTTTCTAAAGCCGGAATACTGAGCTTTATTGAATATTCTTATTACCTCAGTTGTTCTATTTATAATATCCATGTAGTCGAACTCGTTTATCCATTTAGAAAGCTCTGCTTTCGAATAATTCTAACACTGCACATATAGAATGGTGCGCAAAATGTCTATATTTTCTTGATAATAATGATCTGCACAGCGAATCTCGAACTGGTACACATCTCTGTACTAGCCCACACTGGCTCAAACAAATTTGTTTACTTTTTATTTTTCGGCCATGCTCTGTTGAATTCAGACTGAATGCCCTTCAGTCAAATGGGTACACCTGGGCGCTCGCTGGTTAAGAAAAACGGATAATTTTAGCATTCCCGAGCAAGTAAGCAGGTTGACATTTCCGTAGTTGTCGGGCGGATGCGCACTTTTCTTTGCATTAAAGAGTTCTATCAGATGGTGCGAATCGAACTTGGAGGTATGCTCTTCAGGTTCGGGTCACCTTTCTTGAGAAGTCCTGCCGCAGAATACCCCTTCCAACTTTACATGACGTCTGCTTATCGTATCTCTTCAACAGTTGGGAAATGCCTACTGACCGTTTCGTTTTTGTTTGGAGGGTCTGTACAATGCCGTCCAATCGGTGTTCGTGGGTCTAATAAGCAGTTCGTTGGAGAGCTATCACAGTGATGCGCATAAACACGGGCCTGTCAACTGAATGTCACACGGTAGCCCTACATGCGAGAACAAACTTTAAGTTACCAACTGGAAGTTGTTGTCTCCACGGAGGGAAGGAACCGTATATTTCGAACGAAAACTCAAAAATCCCTCATCTCTTCAAGCCAGTATTGACCCTGTGAACAGTCACGATTTTTCTTGGTTCCCATAGAGCGTTCCATGCTTTGAAAAGCATTGCCATAAATAAGCCACCAACAATTATTGAACATGGTATCAGAAAGCGCCGTTAAAGAGGAAACAGAAAGTCAACCTTATGAGTTTTGTTTTTACAAGTATACATGTTTCCGATTGAATAACCTGGGGATGATGCACGGGATTCAGTTTATGAAGACTAAGGGATAAACCCACCACCCCTTCATTAGGATTACCACCAGATACAGCTGATGTAACGTGCGTTTGTATAGAATACGAAAGGGTGGGTAAAATATACCGTCTTCAACTAAGTATCATTCACATTTAAGGAACATCCTGTGATTGGCGCTGTTGTGCACTTTGTAGTAGACGAACTTCTGATACATGCGCTATACTGATGAAATACTATAAAACTAAGCCGCTCATGTCTATAACGTTCACTCTTGTTTTGCTTTACAGCTTTGACGCTTGTCGACCTTTTCCCTCCCTCAATGCTACCAAAGCTACCAAACTATCAAGAATGCGTTCAAGATGGTGGACCACCACCGCCAGTAAGTGACGAATCTGCCAGTCTTGCGGTCCCGCCACCAAATCCTTTCCAGAATGAACGCAGTCGAACCATTACATCAGTGGAGTTGGTTAATGGATCGATTGCTGTTGAGTTTCCCCGTGATGAGTATTTGGGTACGCTCGAGCATCCTGATAACTTCCCGTCTACCCCTCCGCCATCATATTCCACCTTAACTTCCGCAAGATCATCACTCCGTCGGTTTTTTCGCAGAGGATCTACGCGAACACAACGCAGTGAACCACACACTTTTGCAAATCCACCTGTTACGCAAAATTCAGCCCAGTCCTCAACTCGTCAATCTCTTCCTAACGAATCTACACGGACGCAAAGTTGTGAACCGAACACCCGCGATGCCCCACCCTCCAAATGATACCAAGAGAAAGAATATTGTGTAGATTTTTAAGAGATTTGTATTAACGTCGCTTCACTTCTGTTCACCTTCGTGGACATGATTACTGGCTAGTACATATTTAAATGAATGTATTCTATCAAGGAAGGGGCGGTCGGTTTCCAAGGTGCTTAGCCACAGAAGACGTTCTGCAATTACTGAGCTCATCAGGTGTCCGTTTAGTGGGTATTCAGTAGACACATACAAGCTGTCATAACGAGTCAGTGTCTCAGCATACAACTGTAGTCCGCCCCTCTAGGAATCTTTCGGTGTCAGGATTTCTCTATACAAGATAGTCACACTTCTAATGCCTTCTCAGAAACCACGCCCAATTCGACCGGGGTTCACTACAGAGAGGACTTTAGTGCACGTAAATATCGAGGGAGCTGTACATATTCTATTTTATCTATGTGGTTGAAAAAAAACAGTAAGGGAATCTTTGTGTTGGAGCAGTTGCAGTTTGTTGTGATAAGTTCCGGGATTTGCGTAACCCGCATTCAAATCACCCTCCTCTCCCGACACAGATGTTCTACCAATTCCACACCGGAATGGAGCAGCACCGGGCCAAAATTTCGTTTTCACATGCATTGCATCTCTATCCTTTCCGGGAGTTGAACCGCAAAAATCTCATATAAGACAAGCTTATTACCACTGCTCTGCCAATGAACTATGGACACGCCTGAATTGTCGTGTCTAAAGAGCCGAGCATTTTCACGCCTGAGCAATGGGAGTACACTTGTCACACCCCTCGGAAAGTGATTCAGTGACTATCATTAGTGCCTTGATCGATCGTCTCACCTGCCAGGACGTTCCAGTAAAGTGCGATTTCTCCACCCCAATAGGATCGAGGAAATATAGAATCCCACACAGTGGTCAGTAAACACTACACATTGCTTAGCGCCAGTGATTGTTTCTGTGCACAGAGACGTATGATAACATTTCGATTCGGGTGTAGACATTTTAGCTTGGATGAAAAATGTTATTCAAACGAAACAGCATTTTTGCTTCCACAACGAACACTTCATAAGAAGACCAGAGCGCACAAACAGGGTCATTCTTCAGAGAAATTTCAGAATTTCAGTACCTTTTAGCTAACAAAGCAACTTCTTCGAAGGCAAAACAGGTTCAACAAACTTAATTACTCTAAGGAAAGTACAGGGAATCATTATCCGGCTCGAGTGATAGGAATCGTTCCGTCGTGCAAGAATAGGGTTTGTTCTTCTTGACTGAGGATTGATCTAAAGCTTTTACCAGTATAATTAAGGTTGTTTAATTCATTTTCGGCGATTTAGTGACTCTTGTAGGCTAAAAAACGACTTGACTAACAAAATTCTCCCGTATTGGATGGTATAAATTTACTTAACATGGCAAATTTTTAACTGGTTCGGTCCAGTTCATATATGTTGTTAATTTTCTCCAACCTATAACATGAACAAAGCTAAAGTGACGGAGCTTTCCTCGTTGTTAATGTTACAACAGTGAGCAAAAGGTATGAAAATAACATCGTTAATTAATGTACCACCTTTCTTCTACCGATCACTGTTCTTGTGTGGGTAAACAGAGCACACCAAGACATGACAAAGTTGCAACTGTGGGTGTGGAGTCCTTAATGGCATTCGAATGACGAAAAGTGAATTTTTCAAATGATCTTATTAGATTTTCCGAGAGCCGGGAAAAACCCATCACGGACCATGAGGCTTCCATATCCAACCTGTCAGCTGAACGTCAGACTTGTGGTTGTCTACTCAGACCATAGTAGTGAGGTTTGTCCAAAAAATGTCTGTAGTATGCACTTTTTCATAGGCCGGTTTTAAGCTGAGCGTTCCATCAAGTTCTCGCCAATGGGAATTCAGTGGTAAACATTTTAGGGTCGAAAAGACCGTCCTGACCCTTAATGAATTCTTTCTAAAAGAGTCCACTATACGTAATACAATACTCATAAGGTTGCTAAAAACTATTCGATAGCCCACTACCCGTTTCACCCTTCTTAGGACTTATCGAGGGGGCGTGATCTCCGAGTTGCCATCAACCCTATGTTCTACTTGATACACGAGGCGGCCTGGTGCAGCACATCTATTTGAAGCGGACCATTATAAATGAGATTCAGCTGAATTCGGTTGAGTCTCCCGTCAAAACCAAATTCTTGTACAAATGAGTATTTGTCGAAATCTGTCGAAGTATAACATAAGGTTGACGGAATATTGGGAACCGCGCCCACCTGATGAAACCCAAAAAGGATGAAACCGGTAGTAGGCTGTCGACGGGTTTTCAGCGACTTTGTTAGTAGAGTGTTACGTCTAGACAACAAAGTATCGCAATATCTCGAATATCATACCTAGCAAAATGTAAGACGGTCTGGTGCAGCAGATTCGGTTAAAACGGACCATCATCAACGAAGGACTCAGCTGGGTTTGTCGAGTCCAGTATACCTTTATTTGTTAATAAAAACATCCCTTTCGTTAATTTATATCTAGAATTTTTCACCTGTACGTAACATTAACTCCGAGTTGTGACATATGACAAACGTCAAGCCCGATACCCGTTCTTAAGGCCTACTGGCATGGATGCTTAGACATAACGAGGTAAAAACCAACTTGACTGCTTGAGAGGTAAATATCAGCACCAACCGTTCGGAAGACTAACGGTGCACACAGTATCGTCAAACATTTTATCAGACTTTTCAGCCACCCTTAAGATTAGTCACTGGTGAAATACATTCATTTGCAAATTGTTTAGTATTAACGAGTGAATCCAGTTGAATCTTAACTGAACGTGCATCGCATAGGCGGTTGTCAGAGTTTCCAGCAATCCTGTGAGTGGCGTGCTCCACCAAGTAAACTTAGCCGTCATTTTCGTGTATGTCCATAATTCTCCGATTACAAGTAGAACATCAACTTACAAGGCCTGTCATCAATAGATTCAAAATTTTTTGATAGTGAGGCAAGCAGAGAATCGTAACCATGGGACGATCGTTTGAAGCCACAAGCGTCTTGATAACTCGAAATCTATATGAGCTACCATTCATATGATTCAGCCAACAACCTGTAGATTCGGTTTTATCAAACACACGCCGCTGAAGTCGCTGAAACGTAATCCGGATCGGCGATTGTAGAAGTTGAGTGTCAACCCCGTCCAAAAATTAAAGATATGTAAACGTTGAGAAGTTTTTTCCAATAGCCTCTTGTCATGTCCACTCCACTGGCACATGCTCAGAACGTGTCACAAGGTCGGTGACATTTATTTCCAGGATTTTCTGACTTGTTTAGCGACGGCTTACGTCACATTGTCTAGAAAATGTCGCACGTTTTCTATCGGCAGTTATTTCCGTCATATAATTAGTCTTAATGGTGTATGCTCACACAAATTTGAAAATGTCTCTTTACTTGAGCCACTTTGTCAATAATGGTCAACTTTGGGACACCACTAGGACAAACTCTTAGCACAGCCGATTATTTTTATCATAAAAACAATTAATAACGAATGGAATGGAGTGATCGCTCGCCGGGAAATGGTGCACACAGCTAGGAAAGCCTGAAATCTATGGCAAAACGTTTTAATCGAACTGGTGTAAGAACATCAAAATATTCAGATAGCCCACAAAAAAGCCTATGAAAAACGAGGTCTCATTTTAACGCAACTTTAAAAAGTATATGATTAATAGCCGGGCAAGTCAACACGTGACCACGTGATACGGATGCTGTGACTGTAGGATAAGTGGCATCATATCCTGTATAAAGTAAGATGAATCGCACTGCTGACCGAGAGGTTTGTCTCCAATCAACAGACCGAGAGGTCGCCGTTTCGAAACATCTTGGATTTGTGCAGCGCTTCTCAACCTTTCAGCATAGTGGCTTCACTTACGGAAAGAAATCTCCAATGAAGATTCCAAAATCTCGTCACCCTACCAACAATGCTGACAGTGTAAAACTGCGAGTTTTGGACTTCGAAACTGAACTGGTTGTCTCTAAAGTCATAAGTAAAAATCTTCCAGTGCCCAAAGATGTCAGTATCGGTCATCCTCCACAGGTTCATCACCTACCAATTTTATTTCACCTGGAGGTTTGTCATCGTAATAAATGGCCAACTCCCAAACAAATACCAATTACAAGCAAAGGCAGCTCAGTCGCACGTGAAATACTCTTGTTCTAGCAGAAATGAGCGTGCAACTTATTGACGAAGCATTTCAGATATTTTAGTTCAGTCTAGTACTAGTTGTTTCATGCGCACTAATGAAGTTTTAATAGCACACATATAAACCAGGCGAAACGTCATTCTCAATATCTCAGATGCCTTTCAACCTAAAATGGTGGTTTCTATCAGTGGCTGGAGGGACAGTGAATCAATAACTAGAGCTGATCAGGGCGTCGGATCGGTCTGTGACTGCAAACGCGACACAGGCAGCAGCGACGTGTGTGGAACAGGAAGGGTGAACGTGAACACCGATAAATCAGTCAGAAGGGTGGTACAACAATAATTTGGTTGCCGAGTACGCAGTGCAGAAAAGTGCTATTGGAGCTGGTTTTACACGTCGCTCCTGTTTTACCATTTGGTTTAGCTGATTCACTTTTTTCGCCCAACAAAAATTGCTGCCGAAACTGTCACAGGGCCCTTTTTATTAGAGTCTTGTTGTGGTTTTTGAATACTTTTCCAATTGTAGCTCCCAACGCACTGATATCGCGTTATTTCATTGATTTGCATTTGTGCACGCTTTGTGGTTTGATTTTCCATCATTGCAGCTTAGACTCAACGAGCGAATTCACTGTTCTACCCTTCGTCTGTGACTCTGTGAGCTTGAGTCTACATGCGTGTACGGTACGTGGTCGCTTTTCTAGCCACCTACTTGTCTCACCCTATCCTGTGCTGTCGGAATAACCGCTTACTCAGAAGTCGATTAACCAGCCATCACTCTTGTGTGACCCGTACAGTTGATCAACCAGTCTCTCTCAAGTGGACTGCATTCCGTTTGTCCAGTCTGTTTGAAGCTACAAAGACGAACGAATGAATACCGTAGAATGCGTCATCTGCATTCTGGTTTCGACATTTAAGATGGATCCACTACGCGTAGGTCGACGCTCCGCTCAGTGAACGCTAAACTTATCTGTAGATATTATCGACGTCAATCGCCAATTCCAGCCTTTTCGCTGTCCGTCAGGTGAACACCACTCACTCCATCGAGTTGAGACAAGTGCACAAAATTAAATGTTCATTGGATCATTAGATGAAATTTTTCATCATAACCGATATGCACTGCTTCCTGTCACAAAACTGACAGTAGAACCACAAACCTGATGAGCTGATAGATCTACCTTTGGAATTCGACGACTCTTGGTTGGGAGAGGACCAGGAGAAACTAAGTGGCGTCGGAGGTATTTTACCCAGAGTATGTTGATTCGAACTGTATTTTCAGAGTTGAGGTTTGATCATCTTACCCACCTACTTAATCGGATATTTCAGATGATGGGCTATTTGAGATGACGGGTAATGATGTGACTTTCACAGTCACAGCAAGACGTCATTCGGCGGGGCAGACTGTGGCGCACCCCTGGGTCCGCAGTGGAGTTTCCAGCTTTGGGAACCAGCTTCACCATTTCACCGACTTCATAAGTACATGGCGACAGTACATGTGTGCCTTTCGGAAGGATCGTGGGGACGTGGCTACGGTGTCAATTAGGTGAAATGGGCTGGCTTCGGCTGTCGATAGAAGTCATGTATTAGAAGACCTAGAGGTGGCATGGGGGGCTGGGTAAGATAAGATGCGATTTCTGCCAACAGCCGAAGTAGTCATAATCCGACTTCTCGATACCCTCAATGTAGTACCACACGCCTGGTGCAACCATCTATTCGTAGAACCCAAGAATAGCGAATTGTCATTGTCTTCTTTGACACTATTTCAAAACGAGATGAGCTGTCAGTCAGTTGTGTTGGTGTAAAAGGCATGTCGCGCTGTAGGCGGGCTTGTTCATGTTGAAAATTCTTCAGGACGGATGGCCATTAAAATAACAGATAAGTGTCCGTTTTGTGCGGCCATACGATACGCTCTATCATGACGATACGACACCTGTCTGTTCAAGTTTACGCACGTGGTCGTTTTATTATACAGTGTGTGACGATTATCCTTGAAGATAACACTTACCCGACAATACATTATGAAAACAAGACGAAATTCGTTAGGGCAGACAGAAAAACGCTAACTTATCTACATAAAGGAAGCCACTCACAAGGTTGCTGAAAACTATTTAACAGCTTCGCTCTTCTTGGGACTCTTCAGAAAGGCGCAGTCCCCGAGTTTCCGTCAACCTTATGTTCTACTTGAACCCAAATTAGACAGATCTTGACGAATACACTCATTTGTAAATCAACTGGGCCTTCACGAGAGACGCTATTGAATTTCTCGTTTATGATAGTCTTTAACTGAATGTACTGCACAACAGCCGCTTCCTATTTCAGTTGGTACGATATTCGAGATATCGCAGTATATTTTTATGAAGGTTGCTGAAAATATCATAAACGATAGAGTTAGTTGAGTCTCGCGTAAACCCAATTGATATGCAAATAAACGTATTTGTCGAAATCAGTTCAATTTGAGTTCAAGTAGAACATAAAGTTGACGGAAAATCTAAGACTGCGCCTACCTGATGAGTCCCAAGAAGGGCGAAACCGGTCGTGGGCTGTCGAAGAGTTTTCAGCAACCTTGTGAGTAATTTCCTTTATGGAAATATACTGCGATATCCCGAATATCGTACCAACTGAAACATGAGGCGGCCTGTGTGCAGCACATTCAGTTGAAGAACATCATAAACGAGAGACTCACTTGAGTCTCCCGTGAAAACCAAATTGATTTGCAAATGAGTGTATTTGTCGAAATCAGTCCAATTTGGGTTCAAGTAGAACATAAGGTTGACGGAAACTCGGGGACTGCGCCTACCTGATGAGCCCCAAGAAGGGCGAAACCGGTCGTGGGCTGTCGAAGAGTTTTCAGCAACCTTGTGAGTAGTTTCCTTCATGAAAATATACTGCGATATCTNTAGTTCTGAGTACTCCAGTCGTCGAGTTCCCGTAAGTTCGAGCGCTCTCCGTCCGGAGGGCAGATTATGTCCCCAAATAATTTGCATCACCGTGTTATAGCGAAGTAATTCGAAGTACATTGAAGAGCCATACAAGGCACAAGCAATAGGGACATAATCACCGAATACTTAAGATTACTGGTATGGAATCATATATAACCTGAATGAGTGCAAAAGTCAATGACGCTCCGAACAGTTGATATGCCGTCACAAAGAGACTGGACCTTACCGTGGTGTGACGGTTTGTGTGCCTCCGTGACTCATTGAGCCATACTGAGTAGTGTCCGTGCGACACTCACAGAGTCTCTCATACCACGTTGATCAATGGTTAGAGGTATCCTTGTCCTCCAGATTGGGGGTTAGAACTTGTGTGGCGACTTGTTCTATAAAAATGGTAGTGCACTTGCATTTCCCGCCAAACACCGCTGCCTTGCGGTCAGGACTTTCAACCAAAGGCTTTGGTCGTGGACGCTAATAGTCCTCCTGTCTAGGTGTGGGCGCCCTGGCAGTATCCCAGCCCACGTACAATAATGTCACTTACAACTAACAATATCCTCATGCCACATTGGCCGTCGAGTGGTGCCATCAGCCGGGTCGCCTTACTTGTTATACCCAGCAGGGCGGGTAGGCGAAAACATGCTACTGCTGACACCCTTCTTACACTTTCACGTATCGCTTCTTCTACCCTTCCCCACCCCAATTTGAATACTCTCTCCACTGGTCCCAGCTCTAATACTGACCGATTTGTTCACCGTGCATCACATCACACGTTCGTCCGAATTCAGTAACAACCTTAAACACTACAAAGTCTGTTTTGAAACCCAGAAAGCCGACCTACTTAAGCTCCTTTAATGTTCGCACAGTGAAGCAAGTAGGACAACAGGTGGCCCTTGCTCGTACTCTGGATTCCCTCAGCATTGGTGTATGCTGTCTGTCAGAAACAAGGGTACAGAACGCAAGTACTGTGATTGAACTGACTGCCCCCTTGCTCTCTTCCAGCTTCCGGACGCGCACATCTGGTGATGCACAGGGAGCTGCAGCTGGATATGCCTGGGTGGGTACTGAATTGAGCGACCGAGGGGAAACATCTCTACATGATTGGATACCCGTTGATAGTCGTCTCTGCGCCGTTGGTTTGGCAACGTCTGTGAGAGAATCTAGAGAAAGTGAGGTCTATTGCACACTGTTTATTGTGTCTCGTTACGCCCCCAACTGACTGCAGCTCTGAATCTGCCAAAGACAGTTTCTATGATTATCTAGGTGCTCTTTTACAACGGGCTAAAAGCTTAGATATCGTTGTGGTTGCTGGTGGCACGAACGTTCAGGTAGGTAGACTAAGCGCTACTGAGACCCGATTGGGTGGTCTTCATGGATTAGACACGAGACGCACGGGCAATTGAGATGGCCTTATTCAGATGTGCACCGACCACAGACTGTTCCATTGCAGTACCGATTTCCGGAACAGCCGAAATCGCCTCGATCGCCTGCCTGATGTTCCGATGTCGGATATAAACGGTCACTGGGAACAGATATCCAAAGCGCTATTCAGAGTCGGAACTTCCATTTGCGGTACAACCCAGCCAACCTCATCGAGACATTGGATCCCTGATAGCACCGTGTCTTTGCTGGAGGCCTGGCGACAAGCTGTTCCACTTGATTCGTTCAGCTGGTCCTGCGATGCCAATTGTCGGCGAAATTATCAGGGACCAA
The DNA here is from genome assembly GCA_004794785.1 of Opisthorchis felineus. Classification (NCBI taxonomy): domain Eukaryota; kingdom Metazoa; phylum Platyhelminthes; class Trematoda; order Opisthorchiida; family Opisthorchiidae; genus Opisthorchis; species Opisthorchis felineus. Next base: position 133,148 of record SJOL01008653.1, read on the forward strand.
AATGGCTCCCTGATATCCAGCAAAGCCGAACGTTTGGATAGCTGGGCACAGCACTTCTAACAGCGATTCAGTTGGTCACCTGCTTCCTCCAATCCGGAATCCTGCCCTTCAACATAAAGGTGGACTGTGACTATAGAGCCACCCTCAATCTCAGAAGTGTCCGAGTGTATATCTCCGCTCAAGCGTCATCGTCCTGCTGGTGCTGATGACCTTCCACAATCTCTGTTCAAGGGTGGCGGTGGGTTCCTCAGCCAGCGCCTGTCTAGCCTATTCGGGTCCATCTCGGAGAGAAATCGTCCCAGATAAATGTGGTGAGTCGATAATCGTGCCCATTTTCAAAAAGGGTACTCGCAGAGAATGTCCGTTTGACGCCCGCTGTAACAAGGCTTCTGATGTCATTGATTCTTCGTCGTCTTACGGCAGCACACAATTCCTCGACCCGTGATCATAAAGCGGGATTTTGACCTGGTAGAGTCTGCATCGACCACATCTTCACACTCCTTCAGGTGTTAGAGCAACGCCATATGTAGAGACGACCCAATATCTTGGTGTTCCTTGACTTCAAGGGTGCGATCGATACTTGCTCAACAGAGTATGCCTCAGAGGTTTGTGAACATTATCCGGTCCCTATATTCACATACTTCTGTGTGTGAGAATGTATGGTGAGATCTCCAAAAGCTTCCCCACGAAAAATGGTGTCCGACAAGGATGTCCACTCTCTCCATTCTTGTTCAACTTCGTCATTGATGAAATATTGAAGCGAATGCTGGGAGGTCTTCAAAACTCCGGTTTTCAAATTGTTGCTGGTGTTGATCTGGCGTACGCAGACGACATCGAAGGTTTCGCTGTTTTTAAGATCCCACCAAGTAGTCCTTGAGCTGCAATCGATAGGTTTCCAGCAACCTTATCAGCAGTGTGTTCCGTCGGGGAGGTATTCTGCAGCATTTCGAATATCAGACCGAATGAAACATCAGACTGCCTTTGTGCTACACACTCAATTGAGGATTATCATACACGAGACTTCCCGCTGAGTCTTCCGTTACCACCAAGTTAATGGGTGCATTCCGCCAAGTCTAGCTGTTATTTGTCTCTGGTGAAAAAACGATTAACACTGTGCTATTTCATCTATTGATAGTTCGTTTCATTTAAGTTGGTTGATATTTTGCAATTAGTTTTTCTCCTAATAGACTGCATGATTTCAAAATTAAGACTCATGAATACGATATAGTGGAGAATTCTGTAAAAAAGCAAGCCTCCGAATAGAAACCTGCGAATGGCTCGTGAACCGCTATGTAGTGGAGGGAATTACGGAAAAAGCATTAAGCATCAGTTCCACTTGCTTGCCGATTTTTTAGTCTGAGGAAGATGCCCTTTTTCCGACGTTTCGGCAGCGGTACACTTACGCGTGGCTCCAGACACCCTGACGTAACCAAGGTGATTTGTATGCATCCTGGTTGCAAGGCGAACCAGGATGACACACAAGTCCAAACAGCCCCTACTCGTAAATGAAACGAACGGGCTTTCTGAGTAAATCCTCCAGTCTCTGGTTTTCTGAAGTTGCTAGTGAATTATCGCTAAAATGATATTATCCATTCTGTTTGTCCTTAATACTGACGTGACTTGACCGTAGGAACTCCAAAGTAACCAGACGGAGCGGTTTCGAATGGCGCTTAGGAGTGTCGTGTGGCGGACGTGCTGAGCATGATTGACTGAATTGGTGTCTATCGTATCATACTAGCTTGTAGAGTGCTCGTCTGTCTGGATTGAATATCGCGATTCACCGAGCTAGGCATTTTGAAATTTTGATGAGGCAAAGGATATCATGTCAACATCACAGAGAAACAAATTAACGAATTCGGAGTTGAATTCTGTGAAAACACATGAGGTCGAGAGAAAGACCACAGACGGGCTGGAATTACAAGCCTGTCGGCCCTGGGTCAAACGGGGTCGGCATTCTTGGGCCGATACCCCTAAGTGAGGATCACAAAAGGAGCTACTCCTCAAGAAAGTCCACAACAAGTAATTCCCACTGGATTTCTATAGGACTATCTGGCTCTGAAGCCACATTCACAGTCCACTACCTGTCAAACCGATTTTACCTCCTCCCAGATAAAAAGACGAGCCTGAAGACCCCCAGGAAATAGGACGCGGAACTGTGCCCAGAGTTGAAGGTCCCAAATTTGGGAGCTCAGCCTACCGATGGCTTTCAAACTTATATAAAGCTAAGCCAACATACCTCAGAATTCACAACTTCATCGTTGCTTCTTGAGCTTGCGCCTGTCCTCGTACTGCACAGGGCAGCTAGTCTCCGCCTCCCAACGTTACTCCGGCTTCTAAGTTCGAACATCAATAATTGTCATGATTAGTAACCGTAGAATTTCATTGCGCCATATTCTGCTTCTAGTCTGGGTCTTACATGCCAGTGCAAACAGAGCAACAGCAACCGACCATTCGATGCCAGTGTTTAGCTGCCACAACGCACTGGGGGAAGTCACAGTGGACCAAAAGGCTGAGGAATTCGTGTAAATATGGTGTTCTTTGGGGAAGCGATTAAGGTGCACATGCGCGTATATATATATATATATATATATATATATATATAGTGACCATTATTGAGAGGTGAACCGATTTTCGGGTCGACCTTCCTTCATGGAGTTTTTTCAGCACACCTGGTTCTGCACAGGTGAATGATCTGATGACCAGGAAAAGCAGTTACAACAGATCCCAAGCGAACAACTGCAGGACGGCATGTGGCTGTAAACTACCTCCTCCACCCACCCAACAGACGGTTCGTGGAAATGTTTGACAGGCATAAGACACATTAACATTCCAAGGCCCGTTATCAAAAGACATGCAATGGGCACATTGGACCAGACACGTTCGACAACGTCTTATAGTGTTGTTTTCGCTTCGTGGCCAGTAAATGAGAGTAAACCATATTGCATAGCCTACCCCTTGTTTGTCGCTGTTCTCCCTAGCCTGGTTCACTCGATCATCAAGACATCTTAAAAGAGTGACATCAATCAATCATTCTCGCCTAGCAGTCGACTAGGAATTAGTACCCGCTCGCCGGCGTATCTTCCGCTCACTAGAGCATCACTCACCTGCCGTGAACATCATACGCTACTCACTCAAAGCTGTGCGGACACGCACACCGGAAACAGTTGAAGTGATTAGCATCAGAATAGCGTACCCAACTCGCGCAAACAGACAGGATTGGCCAGAACACTTCAGTCGAATCGACCGAATAATCAGGACAGAACGAGTTAGGTCAGACACCAGCTTGAGAATTAAATATGCACCTTTGTAGCTAAGCCCTTGAATGGGACCAAGTGACATTTCCTGTTTCCCCTCTCACGAATTTGGTTCATATACAATCAGAGTTGATGTTTATTTGAAAACAACGTATCAGCCTCAAAAGCTCTTTTCTCAATGAACACCAAAGTAGATCCGATCAATCCTACTCACCCAACATCGTTAACACCAGTGTGGGATGCTTGACTTACAGGCGCCTGCAGCTGTTCGTGACCACGTGTACTAATGTACCAACAACTATCATCAAAGGCCTGGACAGCAAGTGTCCCAGTCGTGTTCGACGTAGTAAACGCTGTCTCACGTTCGAAAGTCGCTGACTGCTTGCATTTTTAAGATAAGACTTCGGAGACCAAACTAGTCCAAGGACACAATAGGTGCACAAATGGAGTGTCTTTCCACGGTAATACGATCCGATATGGATTTACCTGTCAACATTGGACCCCTGAGTATGAACAGAGTCACGGTTCGAACGGACACCAGTGTACTTGAGAATCCGAAGGAATAAGATGAGCGGATAAACAGTCAACGGTCCGCTAAGAGCGATTAGTCGGCCTAAACATCATCGCTTCGCATTGAATACTGGCAGCTAAGTTGTCACCGAGATATTGCCGTCAATTCCCCAACATAATATCGCATCACCATATTATCGCACACCCTAGAAGCTGCCTGAAACGAGCCACTTCACTTATAATAGATGAACGGCCAGTCAAATAAACTAATATGAATAACAGGTATTGTAAAAGGAATTTCAGAGGTAATTAAGAAGCATTCACATAAGCTAGAAAAGAAAAGGGGTATCAAAATACAACAGACAGGTGTGACAATAGATACAATGGAGACCAACAAGGTTAGGAAGAAATGCATCAGCTCAGAAATCTCAGGGAACGAAACGGAAGGAGACAGTTGAATATTCAGTTTAAACAGACAGAGGATATATCACAATGTAGTCATGGGCGAGATATGGGGGGTGGGGAGGGGTGAAAAGTGAAATCCTGATGGATCGGTCACGAGTGAGTGAGTGAATAGAAGAAAGGTAGTATCGATAGGTCTAAAGAAAATACTGATTCCATGTCATTGCCTCTTCAGAGTGTACATCACCAATAAACCTGAAAACAAATTAAGAGTTCGGCGGAATTAAGCCGTAATATGTGTGGTGTTCGATTTGTGCCACAAATGGATTCAAAATTTCTAGCAATACCGATCTACTAGCTACTTTGTAGACCACTACGTGCAAATTGTGACAGTTGAAGGGAAGGTTATTGATGATCGCTGCTGAACTGAACAAATGGTTCCGATTATTTAAGACTAAGTTCCGCAAACAACAGGAAGAGACAGAATGGACAACAAAAATCCTAAGTTGTCACCGTTCGCTTTAGCAAACCGTTCCTTCAAAAGCCCGAATGCCTTGCTCGGGACCAGGTCGTGCTTTCCGACAAGTGAAGGATGGGAATGACAGCTACGTTTGTGTAAGTATACGGATCTGACAAAGTGGTGCGGTGCAAATATGTAATCCAAATAAATCATGCCATCTTTTTGAAAGCACATTCTCCCTTGGGGACGGAACTATACTCCATTTTCACGATGCACAGTAAGTTGCGAGTTTAGAGGTTGAGTAAGTGTATTTCCGTAAAACGTTTTCTCGGAGCAGATTTGCACCGTACTCTAACCGTACACCGTGTCATGCATACAGCATCAGAACATCTATCTCTGGCTTCACAAACCGGACATTCTGATTTCGCTTCAAAGTGTACGTGCGTTTTCAGCGTTGCATCGTCGGGTTCTTCGTTCACTGAAGCACATATTGCAGTATGGTGCAACAAACTGTCTTCAAGATGAATGTGAAATGACTCCCAAATCTTGCTGGATCACGAGAATCTCTCCGAAGAGAGGCGCTTTCAAGCTCAGTGTGTTCATTCAGCCGGGCAGTAGCTTTTATGCTCATACTCAGAACTACAGTCTTGGCTGTTCGAGGATGGCAACGATAATACATATCCATCCGAAAACTGTTAACTTGAGGGCCATTAATTCCAGTGAATCAATGCAAGAACGCATTTTAAGTGACGAACCTAATTGACCTATTGGTGACGGGAAGCACATTCCCCTAAAACTCAATGTGGGATGCTTACACTCAGAGAAATGCATCAAAGATCAAGATTATTTTGTTTGACAAAACACCACACTTAACGTACATGCCTTATGGTCAAAAACCTGAACTGAAGTGTAGTAAACGTACACTCTCATGAAGGTCTGGAACGCTGTCCCAACAAGCACTCTGTAAGGTTTCCCTGGAAAGTATGATGTATTGTGAGTACAAACCGATCGGAAGGAGACATCGATGGGAGGTTTCCGTCAAATTCTAGAGAATATAAATTCAGCAGGTTTCCGACTACCCTCTGGCGAGACAGTGTGCCAAGTTGGGCAGAAATTGCCGAAGTATGAGAAGCGAGAAGCACCCTGTCCCAAAAATTAAAACCAACCATGTGAAACCATACACTGAAGTCACTCTGTACTTTTCGTTCGTTTGTTCTCCGGATGTTTTGCGTTGTTTACAAGACCCAAGTGGTTCACCAACCAGGCAGCGTACCCGAACTATCCAACATTGTCATTACTAGGGCGATTGAAGATAAAAAGGCTCAATTTTTTTCCCGATGCCTGCTCTTCTGTTCTATCCCCGGTGAAATTAAGAGGACAGTTGCCCGATGCACACAAATTTATACCAGTTGGTTTCTATCCTGAATGCACGCGAAAATGCGACAAAAGTAGGGCTCAACGTGTGTGCTCACCCGGATAGGGCGTTTAGAAGAAGAGCATTACTCCGGCCCTTTGAAGGGAGCACTCTGTTTTTGTTTTACTGGTCCTCGTGGACATGATTCGTCATGTTATGCTGGGCACTCACAGAAGGAATTTTTAAAACGATTTGCAGACTGCAATTATTGCTAGAACTCGGGCGTAGGTGTACAGATAACCAATAGGTAATGCAACTTAGGTATCGGTCACACAACCACACTGGTAGGAAAGTATTAAGTTGGAAAACAAGGACAGTGCTTTATGGATTCCCGAGACCTAGGAGAAAGTCCGTAAATGCGAATAAAAAAGACCAGCAGACTACCGGAATGATAACAAAAGTAATTTGACGCACCTTAGCCTGAGCATATTGAATGAATATATTTTAAACACCTTCCTAATATAGTCATACTGCCAGCAGCAATTCCGTACCTTGTGAAAGTAAATAGATCACTTTCATTAGTGCGACAACGTAACTGATAAGTACCGTACTATCGAGTTTCTGATGACCACAGCCGTCCACTATCTATTTGGACCATGAAAACATAGTCCGTACACATCCGGGTTGGTCGTGCCGTTAAATTTACAATACCGAGAACAGCAGCGAAGCGGCTGGAACCTCCGGCGACGAGAAAACACGGATAAAATCGGATATCCTGTAAACACCCAATAAGCTTTGGATCCGGGTGGTGTCTGCAGTTATATGTGTTATACGTGGTGGTGAGTTCTGCAAGGTACATTTTAGTTAGGTGAGGGCGGAAATTCGCAGGCAATAACATAACTGGGAACAATATGACAGAACCTAACGTACATTATGCAACTGGATGATATCCCAAGTCCCCTGCAAGACAAATGTTCATATTTTTTTCGACAGCTTACCACTCATAAGGTTGCTGAAGACTCTTCGACAGCCCACAACCTACTGCACCCTTGTTAGGTTCACCAGGAAGGCGCAGCCCCCAGGTTTTCATCTACCATATGTTCTACTTGAACAGCCAATTGTTTGCAACTGACGAAGCATACTCATTTGCAAATTACTTCTGTTGTTAAAGGGGGTTCAACTGATTTTCTATTTATGTTCAGATACGTTCACCTTTATTGTAATTGCCAACGTGTTCTTCACCTCGTTATGGACGGTATGTGAGTTATTGGATACGTGCTGATCTGATGAAGAGATTACTGTTCCTAATTCTATGGTATATCCACCACGTCAGCAAGCGTGAAAGAGAAACCCTTGCCAAAGTGATTGAAAAAATGACGCAAAGCTCCCACAAAGATCGTACCACTTTTGAGACACAAATGACCCTACAGTGTAAGATTGATGGCATAATTTTCGTCACACTGGATGGGAGGTATAATCACAGGCAAATGCTGAGCCAAAAATTTGCCGATTTTAAGTCACGTAGCATGCACATGACAAGTCGTTGGAATCAAGCTCAAAAACAGTGCACAGTTGTGCAATCAATACGCCAGTAGTGGATAACCGTAACAAGAGTTTAGGTTGGAAAAAGGAATTGCTTTTCATAGATGTTATAATAGAAAATAAGAAAGGTAATCTACCCAAGAAAGCATTCGAGTGGCTCCCAATCTGGGGAGACATGATTGTTGGTAGCTGTTATATCTGACTGCTGTTCCCGCTCCAGTGCCTAGTGCCGGAAAAAGACTCACCGACAAAGAACACAACAGTTGTATTGCAACAAGCGAGTTCAAAAGTTACAACGGCTCCGCTCTAATTAAAGGGCACTTTTTGACATTGATCTATGCTGTTTGATCAGCGTTTTTTGAACACCGACCAATGTCGACCGTGCTTCTCTGGAAATGCCTAAACACTTATCATAGTCGGTGGTGCTTCTGTGGCGTGCCTGAACACTCACAGGCTTTTGCTGAATTGATTGGGTGATTGACTGCCTGAATGCTTGCCGGCTTCCCTATTGAGATTTTGATGGAGTTCTAGGGTCTCAGTAAGTTCCGGGTATTCTGGGGTTATTTCCAGGAATCTAACCTTCCTGACAGTAGCCAGCGGTCTCATCAAATATCAAACACGGTGAGTCCTTTTCACAGTTGCAAGGACCGCTACACATGGCGAAGTTGTAGAGATTGAATAGTTTGAACGAGAGTATTAACTACATTCGAACATGAAAGACACCGAACAGAAAACACTTTTGACGTGACAAACCTAAATTACCCGCCTCACGCTAAAAAGGAAAAGAGATGTCCAGGATTTTGACTATTGAAAATAGACTGTGATCCCCATTCTCTTCAGAAAAGGACTGAATACAGCGCTCGTAAATGACAGCGTACTCACTTTGCGGGGACGGAAGAAAAACACTTAAGCGCGAAGGTTATGGATAAGCAGTTAATTTCTGCACTGTGAACCAGGCCTAGAGGTAAGAAGCTTATGCAAGGAAAAGGCGGAAATTCATGACAATTTCGCAAGGAGTGAAAAAGTATAACGTAAAACCACTCTTCAGTGACAGCCTTTGGTCGATCCCGTCAAATTTTTATGGAGTAAGGCCTTCTAGATTCAACGGCAATAACTTGGAGAAGTTCCTCCCCACGCTGTTCGGCCAGCGAAACTAGAGAATGGACTTTTAATTCACGTAAAAACGCCGGATTACTACACTCTCCGCAGCGACAACCCATCGGTAGCGGTCGCTTTATTATTGGTCTCATCAAATTCGTCGTCGACAGACTTTACTGAACTTCCGAAGAGCGACCCACCAGGTAGATAGCTTTCTGAAAAAGGTTTCGGCAGTAGTAGAAACTCAGTCAGGTTTTTTGAATTGTGATCAAGCCTGTCATGCTAACTAGGTTCACAAAACTCTGCGATCCCCTAAAATGTGGTATGCTACGTTCGATGAACGGGAAGCCTGTTTCATCGATTTAGTGGGGAAGGATTTGGAAATTTGGAAGGCAGAGCAGTTTTGTTTTCTGATAGTTTTGCCACTCCGCCGGACGCCGGAGCATTAGGGATTGCTATTCCTAGTCGACCAGCTAGGCAAAGTAAGAAAAAGTAAGCGATGTTCTTCGCATGCGTTAAAAGAGTCATGAGCTCAGATCGAAGACCGTGCAACGTAGGCGAAACACAAGTTGAGACTGAATGAATGAACACTGTTTTCGGGCTAGTCTTGAGTGTGCAATGGATGCTATTACTACCTTCATTGTGAACGAGACCAATTATCCGCCAATTTTCTTGTTCATCGACAAATTAATTGACTTCGATCTTAGGGGAAACTGGTGAATATGAAACTGAGCCGATAATTTTAGAGATATTCGACGAACGGAAGAAAGTGTAGCAAAGAGTTGGGTTTGAGGAGCTCCTTCCTCTGAATAAAAAGGACCTAAAGCACACACAAACACACAAATATACAAAAGTACGACTTACCAAGACAAAACCAGGAAAAATTTGCAATCATACTGAGTGGATTCAGTGAACTCAATGCACTGTAAATGCTCTGAGCAGCGGTCTTCAAAGATAGAATAGCCAGCTGACTATGTCGAGCGAATTCGTCCAAATTGTGTATCCGACGGTCCGATTTGTATTGCTGAGTAGGTGAGCAAGATGGTGACACCTGACGGTAACTCTGCCCCTCACCAACCAGCACATCGCAAGTACCATCTGGAGAGATGTTTGGGGAGACTGTAGTCGAAGTTTTTAAACCAAGACGAGCGGGAAGCAAGTGCAACCAGCCGCTGAGTTCGTCTGTGACCATAGGCAAACATATCCCAACAAAACAGAGAAGAAAGGCCAAGAAGCAGAAGACTTTCTGCAAGCTGTGAGCAAGAAATATCAGTGAGCCCGGAGAAGACGAAGCTAGCTGGGATGCAGCATGTGGAGTATCGTCCGACCTATCCGCCACTGAGAAAAAAGCACAAAAAAAAATGACCACGTATGAGACCAACACGGTGGCCAGGGTAAAATGTCAGCAAACAGAAATAACTTTAGTGAGAAGTGTGCACCAAGAAGGTATAAGTTGAGTAAAATCGTGTTACGCATACATGTAGCAAATGTATGAGGAGACTTTGAAATTTACTGGGTCTCATCTTGCAATTGAAGTCAAGCTGGGAATCACCAACAGTAAAATATTCGAACCCGCAACATTTCGGTCGGAAGTTGGAGACTAAAGCGTTCGGCCACGTGCGGCTGATCAACGTGTGATTAACCCGTTTTTAAAAGGGATACTGTGCTACTCATTAATCAATCACACGACTCGCATCACGTGGTCACGTGTTGGCTCCTCGAGTGACTTCTCAGATGGGAGGCTCATTCAAACTTGTGAGATGTTTTCTTCTGAGTCTAGTTTGATGGTAGTAGGCATCGTGGCCGTCTGTTGTCCACTTCGTATACTCAAGCGGTGCACGGTAGTTTGTGGCGCGAATTTGCTACGGAGAAAATGTGCTTACACCAAGCATATGTTCACCTCTTTATCTGAGGTTGGGTTCACGATGACATAGGTCAATTTCACGGAGCAGTACGCATTTCCCAATTGTCCGACTCAGACCGAGGTCGCCCGACACCAGACTGACATCGACCGGCTGCGGCATGTCCGGTGTACGCATCCAGCATCCAGAGAAGAGAGATTTGCAGTTGGACAGTCCTGAATGCAGTCTTACATGATATCTGTATAACTAGCTTGTCACTTGCTGCTCCATTTCTTCGGAAGGAATAATTCACCGAAAAAGCTAATGGTTGCAGCCTACTCAAGGATTACTTACAAATCACATCATAAGAAATTCGAAGAACCGAGTTCGCCATCACAACGCAGATATCAAAGTCAAAACGAATCGGTACGAGGTCCAAATTCAGGCACTTATCACAGGGCGTGATCTACCTACAAAACTTTCGTATAAGCCGCGGTCTGCATTCCTAGAAATACACTAGCATCGTTGTTTGGATTTGTAAACGTTAGGGTTCCGCATGACAGCTGAAAACCAGGATTCACACACAGACGCCGACATACGTGTATGGCCAGACTAGCACATGATGGACGACAACAAAAAAGACCTCGAGCATGTGACTGACCACCCATGACCAGTACCAAGCATGCGTGCCAATACGAGGCAGCCGACGGGGAACATGTGTGTTCACCAAAGAAGGAGACACAAAGCTAAAATCCCTTAGACTAGCCAAGAAAAGAAAACTACTAGTCACAAGTGTTTTCATGTTAAAGAAGATTTCCTGGTCAGTCAATGCGCTTACGTATCCACGGTTTTGATGAATCCAATCGGCAACAAGCTGCGTTGTTGTGTGGCCATGCCTGCATTAAAGCATGTCAATTTTCACTTACTGAAGGAAACTATTCTTTCGGCCCCTTGTAAACGAATCACCAAACTTGCATCAAATTACCCCTTCTCTAACAAAACCGCAAGACCATACACAGCAACATCAATGTGAAACACAGGTGCTTTACTGCCGCATGACCATGCCAACTTATTTATAACCGTAATGAAAGGAAAGAAAGAAGGGGGAGCGCTTACTGCTACCCTGTCATAGGCTTCCGAAGTGTCTACAACTTCAAAACTCAGTCAGACATGGGATAAAAACTAACAGCACGAGCATCACTGATATATGTTGCCCACACCATTTTTCAATGCCTCCGATCAACAAGGAAAGCCATGGAAATTCATCTTGAAAGGAGATCGCAAGGACAGTATCAAGAGGTTCGTAACAGCTTTCATTCCATTACGTCAGGGTACAATTTCACCAGCCTCTAGGTATTGTCACTCCGGATTGAACATCAAAAACAACACCCTTCTCGCTTGACGAAGGGTGTCGCTCAGAATGCGCGTAACCGAGTCAACGTAGCTTGCAGAGCGGGATTCAGTCCTCATGTGAAATGCCGGCTAATTCACCAAAAGCTCTTTTCCTGACCACCTGATGGTACATTCGTTGGCTCCGATTCCAGCCACAGTTCCGAGGCATTGGTGACCAGAGACCCGAAAATGTCTCAGATCTGCCGGCAACGACCAAGAAAGCGATAGGCTATTTTTGACGCCCTTCCATCCGAAGCACGGGCAAATTTTCTTGTTTTCGACAATGTTGTGAATTAAGAATAAGAACAAGAATAAAGAACAGCGTGTGGTTACTAACTCCCAATACCCAAACACATGGCCTGAATAGACAAATTCATCTAAATGAGTTCAGTGGCGAAAAATACGGTGAAGTACAAGTGGCAAAGATGTCTGGAAAAAATGTCTGATATACAAAACTGATGACCTAGCATGCAGCTTCGGACGATGTCCCGAAAACGCCACCAACGAGGTGGTACGGAGCCATCGGTACCACTCGGTCCTCCTCCAAAGAGAACAAAGCACGAGTTCCGTGCTTCGACCAGATGTTGCACAGAAAGACCGTTGGCCAGGATAAAAAATAGCGCCTATGTTTACGGGCATCTTATGGGTTTAAAAGTAAAGGAACCTATACGTGCAGCACCACGATAACATCAGTAACATGGAGCGCATGAACACACATGTAATTTAGGGTAGAATACTCTTCCTTCCAAGAACCATCCCTACAATCGGACCATATGGTCGTAAATAGCACTCGTAAAGGATGAGCCATAGTAATTCTCCTATTTAACGACCATTCTTCTAACGACTATGCGGCTCTGAACAACACCCATAATTGTTGGGGCATCCGTCTCTCCACGTAGCATCCTTCTAACACGACCGAATCCGTCCGGCATTTCTGGGGCCCTAACAGAGGAGTGCTGTTTTGTACTATTGCCTAAAAACTGATCTACCCAAATTATGACCCACGCTTGACTATGACTGAAACTGCTTCTTTTATACTTATACTCACCGGGAGTAAACACAAGGTGGATCGTCTTTTTCAGAAATGATCATAACCTGTCTTTACAAGTAAAACTTTCAAATCCAGGTTTCAGGTTTCGTGCTGATCAAACCATACGCGAGGAGCGCAAAAAGTTGGAGATGGTCATTTGACCGTAAGAAAGCAGTCGAAATCTCTAACCAATACATCACACGGAGCAAGCCAAGAAACCACTTTAATGACGGTTTGGAAATCGCCATAGGATTGATATACTTTGCCAAACTACCTAACATTTACGCAAATATTCGTATGATTTGTTAAAGTCTGGTCATTCAGAAAGAAGCTGTTCCGTTAACGTCAGTATGACAGTACCAAAAGCAATGATAAGAGTTTAGTACGAGTGGCTTGGGTAGCTTTCGGGCAGGGCCACTAAAGAGCTCAGCATGCTCCAGATGCCCAGCTGTGCACCTCTTTCACAGGTATTTTGGCCGGAGACGAGCCATTCGGTAAGCTCAGTGCACACTCAATCAGCATGTGCAGTTGCACCATACGTCACATACCCCATAAGTTAACGTGTCTCCTGAGTTTGTGCGCGCTCAACGAAAGTCAAAGCAAAGTTGAGTGTAGAAACGTTAGGCTATGCAAACTGCCCTTGGAGAGGAAGTCGTTAGAAGTAGGACGTTCGTGTTATTCTAATCACAACCAAGTAGAAACAAGCTAAAACAGCTTTTGAATGGAAACCTAGCAAATGGACCTGAGCTTTTATAGACTTCAAATTCACAAGTAAAAAACTAGGAACTCTGTAGGGTATGACGAGTAGAGAACGGACAAGCAAACACGCAACAAACAAACCAAAACGTGGTTTCGTAAGCGGCTTTACGAGGCTTCTGTGTTCTCCGCGACGAATAAGGGCAGTTGGTAGTGACTTCTGATTCCCCTTTAGTGTAGACTGACCCGAACATGTCGAAAGGCTATCCATCGGTCGTACCAGTGAAAGAGCGCGCGGGGGATTCGAAGCTACGGACAGATTATCGATGCTACGATTCGGCCAGGAGTTGCAAGAGTCCGAGTCCAGTGATCGATAACTAGAAGCGGTCGGATCTGGTAACACGACTGAGCTGATAAAGCGCTCTCCTATAAAAAAGAGTTCAACAGAATAGTATTAAGATAAATGAGCACAAAAAATCCAATGGGGTGCACCAAGCAAAACAGGATAAGTTAATTCAGTTTATTACAAATACACTGAAATCTCTCGTGAGATTCCTCAAATTCAAATTAGAGATTAACTGTAGAGACTGAATGCCATGGACTGATCAGTAGAACCAAATAAGATAAAACAGTTCCACCCCATCTGAACGATTCTTTCGACGAAATGCGATAAAAAACCGCCCAAAATCACCCTACTCTAGATTTTTTTCGGGATTACTGCGACAACCGGGAAATAATGATATCCAAGTGCGCAAACTGTTGTGGAGGGGTGGACATCCGTCAAGACGCTGTTCAGTACACCTTATCGGATAGACGTTGCTAACTGTGGTATGGACAAATGTTGCAAGCGTCTATTGTCCCTTGTTAGTGAGTGACGTTCGTCTGCGATAGACTACCACATCTAGCTTCTCACAGAAATCTCAAGCAAAATGATCTTCGATTGCCTGATGACAAACATGACAACCACGACCATACAACAAAACCACACTTTTCACTCTCGATATCACACAAGTGCTCCAATCATCAAATTACCTAACACTTGTCAGACGATACCTACGGAGTTTTAAGCATGACCTGCGAAGTTCCTACTCACCATATGATATTCTTTTGCGTTCTAGAACGACCAGTCTTGTCTGACTCAATATCCTCACTACCTTTGCCATACTAGAAAGCTGACTTCCCGTCACACGGTTAGTGTAAATATAAGCTGGAGACAGAACTTCCTCAACGGCTTCAGCAAGAAATGGTGATCAAACCACCTCAACTGTAGGAGCACGGCAATACGATGTTCGTGACAATTTGCGGGTGTGGTGCACGTCAATCAATCAATCAATCAAGTTATCAGCAATAAACCGTGTACCATAGGCACATTGGTTCCAGCTGCTACAGTTTCGATCACCGGAAAAAGGGAGTGTGGGATATACAACCAAGCCTTGGAGGCGAAGGCATGTTCAGTTTGTTCGGAAATTGGGTAGCTACGCATTGAAGGCGATAGCTTTGATGCAAGAGCGCCACTGACTGCGTGATCGGGCCATTTCTGCCAATGACATTAACTACTGGTGATTTGAGTCCCGGGGTCCCCATCCAGAGAGGCGGCGGTTGCCCACCCGACTCAGTTTACTGGTTAGTGTTTTCGTATTCCGTTGCCAGGTCATACATTGTCCACCTCTCGGTCGCTTCCACTCAACACAGGGCTGGGCGAAGAGAGCTCTGTGAGACACACGGTCTTCTGGCATGCGGAGTACATGTCCCAACCAGCGTAACCTATGAAGCGTGAGTCATTCATCTATCGAGGGAGAATGCCTTCTTCCTAAGACCATCTGGCGTATCTCAGCATTGCTAAACGGATGTTTCCACCAGAGCTGCACAATGCTTCGGAGACACTGATGGTCAAACACTGATATCTTACGTATGTCCTCTGCCCGTAGGGGCAACGTCTCTGATCCATAAAGCAGTACGGATCGCACCCCGCAGTATAAACTCTTCCCTTGACAGGCAAACTGACGTCAAGTTGGCACCATAGGTGTCGGAGGTTGGCAAAAGCTGCCCTGGCCTTTCCGATTCGAGAAATAACCTCATCTCCAACCAATCCACCGGAACTTATACAGCTGCCCAGGTAAACAAATTTATCTATCACGTCGATTGGCTCGCCTGCAAGCATGAGGTGTGGGTTTCATCCCACCCAGTCTTGTAGCAGCACTTTACACTTTGCAGATGTGAAGCGCACTCCAAACTGTGCGGCAGAGTTAGTTAGGTTATTTAAAATCGTTTCCATTTGGGATCTGAACCAAGGACAGCAATATCGTCCGCATACTCAATGTCCGTGAGCGAACGTCCCGGGAGCATTTCGACCCCCGAGGTTTCAGAGGCAGTCAGGGAAATTTCAAGCAGCACATCAATAACAAAGTTGAGGGGGAAAGGCGAGAGAGCAGCCTTGTCTTACACCACTAGACGTGGTGGGTTCAGGCGAAAGCTTGCCGTATACTCGTACGCGCCCACAGCAGTTCACATACAATGCCCTCGTAAGGTATATAAATTTGAAACGGACGCCTTTGATCACCAGACACCGCCAAAGTTTCCAACAATCAACAGAGTCAAAAGCAGCTTTCAGATCAAGAAAAACGACCAATGTGGGACGTCTGAAAGAGTGGCACTGTTCAGGAATTTGTCTCAAAGTGAAGATATGGTCGATGCATCCTCGACCAGGGCGAAACCCAGCTTGATTTTCACGAATCTGTCTCTCTCGATAATCCAGCAATCTGCGCAAAATAATCCCAGAGAGCAC
>SJOL01008653.1:158793-177850 GCA_004794785.1 Opisthorchis felineus
TCCTGTCTAGGCTTGGGCAACCTGGAATTATCCCAGCCCTCGTGCTTCCTTCGGGCAGCATGGCAGCTAGGCACCGAAAGGGTGTTACAGCTGAACGATTATTATTTATCAGTCTCTTCGTGACGTTCCAGACGAATCACCTGGATATTGCTGAGCCTCTAGCACACGTTGAAGTAGACGAACAGAACTGCTCTGCTTCGTATGCTTAATCCCGAGGGAAAATCAACTGACAACTGAGTCCGCACTATGGAACGAACGGTATCAAGTTGCGAATCCCAGAAGGACGGGTCACCTTTACACATCGGTAACTGAGAGTCATATGATGAAACTTGGGGTTGGTAGACTCCAGGGAAATCGGCATGAGCACTTGAGCTAAAAGTACGTGCTGATCAGGGACAGACGATGTTCAGCACGCGACTGAAGAATTCACTTCCCATTATCCGTAAGATGAGAATTAAATCCAAATTTACCACATGTGCTTCTTCCGGGCTTGGTCGTCCGCGCTGGGTGTTCATATCATCCGCCAGGATGACTATATGTGACTTGCTGACCGAAACAGTCACAACAGACCTCGATAAAACCCATCTTCCTCAGCTTAAGAATTTCAGTCTGTGGGCGTGCGCCAAAACAACGAATAGGCACCATTTACCGAATCGACCTGCGTTGATCTTTATTGAACCAGACAACTGTACACTTAAAACACGACTGTTTACTGTTCAGTGGAGCTCTTTCAGCCCAGGGAATGAGTACAACTCCCACGCCATAGATACCACCAGTCAGTACAACAGGATTGCCAGATGCCTGGAGAGTGAAATGTAAGACATTTGAGCTAGCCACAAACGACCTGAGGTGCATGACCGAAGTGGAGTCTGTATGCGTGTTTCGGAGAAACAAAATACATCGACAGAAACAGAAATCAAAGTTTCAGCAGGAGATACCCGAGCCAAATTCGACAGAGAGTACGGATTTTGAAAGGTGCTAAGTGGATCAGATCTATCGAGTTTTGTGAGGTATTATTTTGGTTTATTTTTCTTGACAACAGTTTAGACACAGAACAATCGTTAGCAGACTGGCAGACGGACTGGTCACAGTGGATTGTTAGCTGGGTGGAGAGGCTGTGAACAAAGGGCTGCAGGGGAGAATGATAGCTCTTGGATGTCTGGGCCGAGGAAGGTTTTTTTTGAGATGACCCACTCTTAGCACTAAAAGTTTGACCCACAAGGCAATGAGAGGATGCAAGGTCTTGTTTCGGTAGCGTCTGATTCAAAACTCTCATCGAAGGGGAAGTGGGTACTAGGACTCCCTTGCGGACCCTGCCCAACAGTCTGGCCAACTTGGCCGCGGAGAACTACCTCAGCCAGAGGGTGCAGGATTGAGCCGCTCCTGATGCTACTGCAGACAGCAGCATTTGGAACCGCATCTGGCTCTCAGTACATGTTAATTGTATTTCGACGGTACTGGATTATTCGCCGACGGTCACGGTCAACCACCAGTCGACAGGCGTCTGTAGATTTTAAGGCCGACCTTTTCCAACCCGTGCCTCCTTCGTGGAAGGCAGCACCATTGTTTCTACAAATACGGACATGCTAGTCTCCTGGGGGAACACCTTACTGCCTTTTCCATCGCAGAGGACGGTACGACTCTAGCCCCAGACCGCCTCGTAATACGGTTGTTCGTGTTCTCTTGTCCTGACTGCTCCCAATCGACCTTCCTGGCATGTTCGAAAATTGTGGAACGAAGTTACAGCCACTGTAGCCCACGGAATCACTGCAGCCCTCAGGTGGCAGCTTTGGCCGCCGGGGCTTGCTCGATGTGAGGCTCAAGTAATGGTTGGCAATTTATTCCATTCAGTCAGTAAACATGCGCTTGGACCTTCTTAGATGAAACAGGAGCTCAAAACTAAACACAAACTGACCGACTGTCAAAAAAACAATGACGCGTGCCAGTTTGCGCGTACCAGCTTAGCAAACGTCGCGAATATGAATACGATTTGGTGGTGTGCAACTTCCACACTTAAACAGCTGTTCGCTTATAAGCGACGAAAGACAAAGGTTGAAAAATCTATTCCATCCCTACACAGCAGAACACATGAGCTGACAGATAAGGACCTGAAAGTGGATACCCTCCTGGAACAGTAGGCATCCGTTTTTCACGATGATAACCCACCGGTCCCGACTTTGGATTCACAACACAAAGTAGGTTGGCAGTCCAGCTTCGCCAAAAAGTAGAAATACTTTTCCCTAACCCGAATGGCTTTCACCACTTAGTTTCAAAGAAACCAGATGTGCATATACCACATCCTGTTTTGTTGTTCGGAAATTAACAGGAACGACAACCACGGACATGGAAGGGAGCCGTTGTTACACCAATGCACAAATGCGACTTAGCACACTATCCACCAGTGAGATACTACGGCGTTGTGGCATGAATAACTGCACGGGTTTCTGAAGAGATCAATCTGCTGCTTGACTAAAGATAAATGGACACGAGGAGTCGATGGCGGGCGCGGGCTGAATATCATTTTCGTTAACTTGAGCAAGGCTTCCCACTGGAGGCTGTCGAATAAGTTCTCTAAGCATGGAGTTAGAGGGAGGATGTTTAAATGGATTGGAAACTTTCTGGTTGGCAGGATGAGTGAGGTCAAAGTTAGGAACACCACTTCGAATTCAAGCTGTTACAAGCGGAATAACGCAAGGATCGGTTCGCGAGTAGGCATTTTCTATGGGTTTTCGTTGATTTTCTATCCCATATGCCGGTGGCGCATTACATATGCGGATGACCTAGAAATGTGGGTGACAGTAATATCAGACAGAGTAGAAATTATGCGAATTGTCCGCCAACCACGCCATATTCCGTCCATCCTATCGGAAGTAGCCAACTCCCTGGAACTTACCATATCGGCGGTCACCTACTCGGTGAGGCGCAAACAAAGAAAAAAAATTGAAGTCACACCACCCTTTGAACATGGATCTACACTTGACTAGCAAATGCAACAGTCGTTTGTCGACTCCAATGGGACCTTCACAGAGCTTTTTTAATCTCCAATCCAAGACTTTTTGGTATTATATGCACCTCTCACATACTGCCAACTTTATTGCAGCAAGCCTAAATATAGGGGAAGATGCGATGAAGAGCTCCAGGATTTTGTCAGGCGCCCTCCCAAGTTTCCACCGCGGTGATGAATACTCTGTTCGGTGCTGAGAAGTGAGGGAGCTTACATGGGAACTGAAGTTACTGTTTATGATGATGATGAAGCTGGTCTTCGAACCTGAATATATGCATGGGAGCTGAAGAACTGTAGTTGAACTGGAAATGTGCAATCGGGAGTATACATTACAAGCCACCTTACGTTCCTTAACGCTGCATGCAGAATAAAAAAATCGTTCAGCTGTAACACCCTTTCGGTGCCTATCTGCCATGCCACCCGAAGGAAGCACGAGGGCTGAGATACTGCCAGGTTGCCCAAGCCTAGACAGGGGAAGTCGAGAGGAAGAGGTGGGGCTCGAACCGCGGACCTTCCGGTCAGTAAATTCGAGCTCTAACTACTTGAGCCATTTTGCTGCATGCAGCTACAAGCCCGATTCGATTAAATTACCTCTTGTGGGTTGATTTCGGTCTAACGTGAATACTACTCACTCCTAGGTCTCTTTCGTGTCAGGATACAGATTATTAGACTCCATAACGGTGTTTACCTATCAACTGCCGCTGGTGACATACGCAAGGACATGATCAACATAGATGTACTTCCTGACTTCTACGGATCAAATGAAGCGCATACGCCCACCTGGAGTTAGTGAATGGTGCACAACGCTGCACGCATGGAACCCATGTGCACCAGAGATCCTACTCTGAAGGCGATTCGAACTTCAACGGTCCAAGCGTATTAATAGAAAAAAAATCGGCATTTATTCTAAACTCACCCTGCAGTGAGTCATCCAGACAATCAAAAAATTGGATCTTGAAAAAATCCCTTCGGTTCTGTTCAAGGAGCGAGACACGTATAAGCTCAATATTGCTGTGGGGAGGCATTAACCGAAAAACAAATGTAGCTACATTTTCACGAACGCCTCCTGGCAAAGAGTTCCCTTGCATTTAGATAGAGCATACGTACCTCTGGCAGTACAAAGAACTATTGGGTTCAAGGTGACACCGGTGAGTTCATAAGTACTAACTTTTGTAGCGTAAACGCTTTTGAGACCGATTTAGAATAAGCACCTCCACTGGATTCACGGCTGTGCGTGAAAAGGTTATTTCGGTCGGCCGAACGATTACATCATTATAAGAATCCATGGAAACCTACTGAAAAGTTAAGGAGGTTAAACCAATTGAACTGGATCACCGCACCTATTTAAAGGCCACATATGGGACCGACCGGGCCAGGGGTGCCCGCCTCCGGACAGACATCAAAGTTCAAGGACATTGTTCAGCGAGCCAACCGTTACAATAGGTTTAATGGTTTTAGTGGGTTTATTCATACAAAAAACAGGCTCGTAGACTCGAATTCGGAATTATCCGATCATGCTAGCTTTTTGGGGGTGGGTGGATGAAAGTGTGGAAAGCTGCTGGCCTTCACCAGTGGGGTGATGGGTTTGAGTGGGCTGGTAGTATCTAGTGCGGGGTTATATAAGAAGAAACACCTCAACAATTTGAGCAGCAAACTAAATTACTTCTTGGCGTGGGCAGGTCTTGTGAAAACGAGCACCTTTGGGTTANNNNCTGCGATTAAATTGTGTAGGTCGAGCCTTTACGGACTGGTGTACATGATTATAGCACAACCAGTAACATGAAACAGTTACTAAAGGCGGCTTGAACTGGGTCGTGAGTGAAGCATGGAAAGATGTGAGAGGGAGCTAATTACGCGTGTCCGCTCCTGGGGATGAGAAAAATGGAAGCCTAATAAAAGTATATGTTCCAACTCCAAAAACCGCCTGCCTTGTCCCTATCGTCCATTAAAAGGATCAGCGGTGGGAAAACTTATCGGCATGACCTTTCTCAAACAAGGCGTGGCTGAGTATGGACTTCCCTCCGGGGCAACGATAGACCAGAGGGAAAGATTGAGTGTTTTCGGGAATGTTTCCCTTTCAACTGATTGGAGACCGATAGCCACCTCTGCAGCAGCTTGTTGGATACACTCGGTGAGAAATACGACGTTCTTGTGTCGTCTTTCAACGTGTCCAAGTAGCAGTCCATCATGGGCTCCAAAAACAGCCCTAGACTCCATGGAGTGATGCAGGGAAAGCTGAAGAAAACCGGAGGCGTATTTAGGAGGCCACTTAATGAAAGCCAGATAACTAAGTCCTCTTTGGTAAGCAGTGTCCTACTATTCCCTGGTTCATTCTCATCGTGTTCGACGAGGACTTTTGATGAATGACATTTGGACACACATTTCGTAGTTCATCGGAAGGTAGCTGTCCAGTGACCACTGTCTTTTGGCGCCGAAATCTTCTGACGCCACCCCGACCGTGGACCTGAGAGCGCCTTATAATGGTCGCTGATGTGGGCCGTTCCTAAAACTGGTTCCAGAATGGGTCTTTGAGAAACCGACTCGGGCCTGATGCGGAAAACTAAGTTGACCCAAGTACCAACGGAACGTTCAAGTGAAAGTGAAATCCTTGATAGAAGTTGGGACCGCTCTTTGAATCCCACAGGTCTCAAAGATTTTTATTGAATGGGCTATATGAAACCCGACTGAACGCTTTTAGGGGGCCAAAAATATGGCGCCCGTTACCTACACCTTTTCTCCGGCTTCTTTTTGGGCCGTCCATGGACAATACCGCACTGTCACACAAAAACGGTTTGTCCATTTTGGCCACTGCAACTCCCTTCCTTGACTAGCCTTCCTTGCAATTGGGCTTCGTTATCTAAGTCACACCAGGCGTCTCTTACAATAGGCTCAGTCGTACGTTCGAGGTCTAGTATACGACAGTTATGTCCACGCTGTCACAAGTCAAAACATCCAGTGCCGAGATTCAGTTTGGTTCTCAGGATCGGGTTATTTATATTTGCCTCTGTAATTACTCTCTCCGATGGGCTTTGTTATGCATTTGCAGCCATAAATAGCGTAAATCCACAGATTTAATTGTCCGTCCGGTCCCACGCTATTCTAGGCCTTATTCCGCTTACTAAACCCCCTTAGTTCCCGCATAATTCCTTTTCCACGTGATCCACCCACTCACTCCTCAGCTTCTCGCAGCTGATCTAAACTATCCAATTATTCCAAAACTAAGTCCGGCATGATTGAATGCAACTGGAAACAGGTAGTTTCACGCCCTCCGGCGTCAATGGAGGTAATATACATCTGTCCTTGCTCTGTCGGATGGTACATTTACAATGTCACTTCTGTCCTCCCTCAACTCTCGATCATCCATCCCCTCAACCCATCAAGAAGGCGCTTTCCAAGCAACAAACAGTTCGGTCGCAATCCTGTACCTCTGAGAAAGCCGAGGGGTCACGGGCAGACAGGCTTATCTCTGGCATCTAAGGCGCCCTCCCCAAAAAGCACATCCCGCTCCACTTTTCCGGGGAATTTCCGGACCAAAATGGTCGTAGGCCATTCTCTTCTCTACCTCCAACTCCACACAGTTGTCAGTAAACACACTCACAAACGACCGCAAAGGCGATGGGCTAAAAACGCATCCCTATAGAAGCAGACCTCAGATACCCAAAACAACAGGACAGAGCCTCTTTACCCTCCGCAGCCATATCAGCTGTTTCAACGCAGTGGATCCTCAGCGCCTCTAATGACTATCTTGCTTTCACGCTACATAGACGAGCAGCGGCGAAGCGTCCTGGTGTAGTATTGCAGAAGGCCCTAAGCCGAATGGCCCTCTTGAAGCTCAGACGCCATACCCTGTCAGTTCCAACACTGTCGGAGTGTTGGCATTCCGACAACGCTCTAGGCACTTCTATCTTATCAGATTCTGTCATGCCAAATGCAAATTCTCAACACTCCGGGATTGATTCTCGCTCACATTTTCAGTGCTCTGGCACTGACTGTTGACTTCATACCGTGCTAATATGTTTGTTTGATTCTAACCCCTCATCTCACTCCCGTTATCTAAAGATCTGTTGGACTCCCGCCCTCTGGCTCCCGTGTAGGCCGCCCAAGCCCACCGTGAGTGCCTCCACTGCTTCAATGGAATCCGCCGCTGCTCAACGAATGCGGCATCTTCTTACTCCCAACTTAAAGTTGCATTCGACGTTGACAGTATATATTCTTGCTCCAACGCCCAGGCCCGATGATTGAGTATCTGCCCCCAGGGCACCCACTGAATCCTCTGGCTGAAGCAGCTGACGGTATAGCCCGGTATTGTAACGCCCTCTTCACCCCGATGACCACCCGCCCAGCACTTACCTGGTCCCTTTTCGGTGGCTATGTGCTGCCCTACGGCTCCCAAAGCTTTCAAAACCACTCGTAGCTCCGTCGCTACCGCTTGCTGATCTTTTTTACAGAAAGATTATCGACGCAGAAGGTTATGCGCGCCGGTTACAGAAGCGACTCAGAGAAACTGGCCTAATCATTAGCTTATCCGGTTTTTTCTGCTCTCCCTCTCCTCCAAGCATGGCATCTCCAAGCCCCCTACGCCCCCTCTCAAGTCAGACCAGCTGAGTTACTCCCGCCCAGCTTTCCATCTCGAAATTCCGAGGACAGTGCCGAACCCAGGAACCTGTTCCGATTAAGAAACATTTCCAGTTCTCCTGCCACACCCTTTTATATATTGAAACTCCGCTTGTCTCAACAACTTAAATGACCTTGCTCCCGTTGCCCTCACCCAGCTGTTGTACGTTCTATCACCTTCTGAATTCACTGATATTAGCCTTTAAATGGTTTGTTTACTCCATCCCACGAGTCATTCGTAATGGACCCTATATTAACCCTCGACGCCGACGATAACCCTGTGGACCCCTGCCACTAGCACAGTCACCCATCCGTTTTCTCCACTTTCGCCGCAATTAGTCCCAGCACAATATTCCCACATGTCCGATCGTTCGCTACCTCGCTTTACCTCGTTCATCTATTCAAAAAAATCTCAGAAACCCCCATCGTTATCCCATGCAGATGAACTTCTCTTGGCCTACAAAATCTTAAGTAACAACCCGCCCTGCGCCCATCCTTGTGACAATTTTCTCTACCTCCTGATTAACATCCGTTCCCTTTTCTCAAACGCACTAAATTCAAGGTAGCTCTACCGCAACCTCCTCACCCATTATATGCATCACTGAAACCTGGCTCACCTCTAGTGCACTTGATGCCCCAGCCACCCTCTTCGTTCCGTCCCACCACCGTGGCGATGACTGTCTTGCAGAACCTAAACCAACCAGCACTCAATCCCCTGTGTTGGCTATCTGTCTCCCGATCCACTTACTGTAGACGGCCCTGTCACACTAACATCCTAATGGCCATCCAGGCGTCTCTCCTGCCTCCGAGCTCCCCGCATCTGCACAGGTGAATCGCTGTTAAAGTTAAACTTTCTGGGGTATGCTGCTCTCCACAGAGACTATCTTTTTGCCTTTCACCTCTGCCGGCCATGCCTGACGCTGAAGGTTGGCCTCACCTCGTCAGGCACCCTAAATGTAATTCCACAATCACAGCATCTTTGAAAATGACTACCTGTGTCCCGCCACGGTGACTGGTCTCAAGTTACTGGCGGCGACCATCTTAACAACTGAGCAGGTGTCTGTCCTCTTGCTCCGCTCCGTTTTAGATTATTTCAATGTTTCTCACGGAATGCTGGCATCTTCTGCGATATAGTTACACCACGAAAGCTAATGTGAGTATATTAGTGCACGTGACGCTTACGGCGTGATCAACATCGGCGTCAGTGACTCGTCCTATATCCAGTTGCCCCCATATGGGCCTTCCGGTAATCGCGCGACTAGTCGACGAGGTTGGGACTTGGCCTAAGCCGTTTCGCAGAGGACATGACCCTTCCTCCTCACCCTTATTACCAAACACACAAGCTGGATTTTTCCAGGCAGATTTGTTTTCGAAACGCGAGAGAAGTGACTTCCTCACAAATCCAGGATACTGGGGTGCTTCCCATATAAGCGTCACTTTCCAAACCTTTTGCCATTCTTAGGGCTGACAAAAAGTCCCTTTCTCACCCAGCTAATATCGTAGAAATGCTAAACACCCACCTTGCCAGGTAGAATACCTCGTGTTCTCTACTCGCTACTTTTTAATGGTTCCGCGACAGCTACTGCCACAGACAAACCGAATTCCACATCCTGCCCACCAGTTTAGTTTGTCTGACATACCTTCTCACTTGACCATTCAAATGGCCCAAATGTTTCGGGCTAAGACAGCATCCCCTCTCTATTTTTAATGTGGGTGGCCAGACATCCCTACTATCGTCTCTCACCCACTCAATACCACCATAATCACTAGTAAAGTTCCAAGCCGCTGGAAGTACTCCACCACCACTTCTTACCACAAATCAAACTCTCAGGTAGGTGCCACTGGCCAGTATGGCAGCAAATATGCCTGCTTGTTCTTCTGTACTCGCAAGTCCCTTTCGTCATTACTCATTACTGCTAAGGATCCCAATACTTTCCCGGATGCTGGTTAACACATACCAGATGGATTAATAAAAGTCAGTCCGCTCAAGATGCCAGAATACTCATCATTCATATCTACCTTGACGTCTGTATGGCGTTTTATCAGGCTCCACAGTGCCTTTCTTGGTAAGTAGCTGTCTACAAAAATCAAGGCTCATTTTCTCAACGCTCTGCCCTACGGGGAGTATCGTAGCCAACAAAGTCAGCAATCTTTCCTCTCCGTCACAAGTTCTCCACATGTTCTCCTGTACGGTTCTCTGCCGTGTATATTAGTGTATGCTTTGCGCTTCGGCAATATCGGGTATAGACGACCCGGTCGGCTGTTGTCCACTCCACCTGGCCTATGAATCCACACCCACAAGGATCCCCAATCGGACCAAAAAATCCCGCGATCTCATAGCGGCTTCGTTATACATTTGGTTCCTTGGCCAGCCTAAAAAATCCCGCTGCTCGAAGAACTGCACATTCCAGCCCAATGACCTCAAATGTGACGTCCGTTACGGGGCTGTCCGAAAATCGAAGTATGTCAGGCCAATGACGGCACGGCACTGCCATACCCAGTTTGATAGTATACCCGCAACTATTTCCTTCCAATTCTCGACTGTACCCTCCCGCCCACTCGTTCTATTAACTGCAAATACGAATAAGCTCCCCACCTGGCCCCAGCTGCCTGCATGATCTGTTCATTCCAAACTGCTGAAACTGTCGTCCGAATTTAACCATTTCGGTGGATTTTCAGTCTGTTCACCCAACAAAAATCAATAATTTTCTATACATTTCGCGTTCTGGCTCGTGTGTTGCCACCATCTCACTCTTTCAAGAAACTATTATGCCCTACTCCACAGCCGCGACACTAGAGAGTATCTACAGTTTCACTGTACACCATGATCCTGAGGTTCCTGCTACCATTTATCCGCTTTGCTAATCCCTCCACTTCACCATCCTCAGTTACGCTTTTTGTGACCCTAACCATGAGTCCAACAGTCCAAGGCCACGTGGCTCAGCGTTGGTTTTGGGTTTAGTTCAATTTGACCGGCTCGATGACGCAGTCTCTGCTCCTTCACCAGATCTGATGTTTTGGTTCCTCATTTTCCATAGTTTACACTTTTCCTGTCATGTGTCAGGCACAAAGCTACTTGTTTTGCCCTCCCTTGTTTCGTTTTGCCCGTCACCTTGAAATCCTACCGATCTGATCTTGCTCGATGTTCTCTCCAAAAAAGCATACTAACTGTGCCTCCCTGCCCGTGCCGGTTTAGCGATGACCACGTCTACATCGGATAATGCCCCCCGCTTATGACGCTGTCCCTTTTCCCAAAATCCCCTGTACCTACAATTCCCGCCAGTCATGCGTTTATTCGGACTGTAACCTTATGATCATGCCTGATGGCATGCCACCCACAAGTTGGGAACAAACATTATTACCATTACCACGACTATGTTAGCTGAGAATTTTGCTGAGCTGCATCAATTACTGCACCAACTTGACATTCGTGCTCGTTTCTCGCTGTTTTATTCCGGTACTAAGACGGCAGGTGACTTGCATGCCAGGGACTCCACACCGAACTACCCCAACACCATTCTGATCTGGACACTCCAGCACTCTGATGCCCTAACTCTGGAAATATTTTCGCAGCCACAGTGTTGGGCTGCCTCTATCAAGTCCAGCCCTCTTCTGCGACGCCTGTTCTCAAAGACCTTTTAGCCCCCATTCGTCAATAAATGAGAAACCTGCTTCCTAGGTATTCCAGCTCATTCGGCTTTTCTAGCCATGCGTGCAACCAAATGGCCGGCTCTTTCGAGCTGCCGTCAGTTCCACAGAATGTCATGATTGCCGCTTGCTGTCTCCTGTAGCTAAACGTTTAATTTTTGAACTACTATCCTGATGGTCGCGGTTTCGACACTCCGAAGAGGTTCGCCTGATGCCTCTGCTGATTATAAAATAAGGGTAAACAGCTGTACGGTGCGGCTAGGCGTTTGAGCGTAGACTGGCTTCACTTACAGGACGGAGTCTTCATCAAACGAATGCTATTTTTAAAACGTTTGCAATGGCCATCCTGGAGGCTCTTCTTGGTTCCGCTTCTAGACATTGGGACATCTACTGGATTACGGCGGAGAATATGCGCTGTGCGTACCAACATAACGCCCGCACTCTGGCACTTTGGCAGTATCCTTTATGGCTGGGATTCCCCGTTCACCCCCAGGTCAACTAAACCATATGACCCGAAATAGGGCTCAAATGGCTAGCCTATGCTTCTAGTTTGGCCTCACATTCCATACAATAGTGTAGTTCTGATTTATGCTTTCATGTCATCCCCTCTAACCGCCCTTCAACAGAACGACATCCGTTACCTTCACTCCAGAAAACATAACATGCCTTTCTCCCGCATAAAATATGCTTCTCCATCTCGGCCTTCTGAACGTCCTTGTTATCTCCCTTTCTGTTGAGGAACCCGAATGTTTTCCGCAAGGCAGCTTACAATGAAGAGGTTTTTGGAAGGATGCTCTGTGGCAATCTAGGCCGTGCCTTCTTCCTTAATACCCCGCTCTTTTATATTAATGCACATGATCTTCCTGCTGGCATTGTTGTACGACCTCACTTGGGAATATGCCCCTTCAATTGCTCCCAGCTGGTAATCTCTGACGCTCACTCCCGTTTAGGTAGCTTGTCTACTTCTGAAGCCTGCGTATTTTTCCCAACGTGTGAGGCTGCTGCTGAAATCATCTGAAGTCCGCTTTTCAGTACCCATGCCTGTATAATTCTTATCTGTTTTACATCTTGAGCTCTGGCTTCAGGCAACTCTTGTCCCTTTATCTTCAAAAGTTTCCTTCTCGGCATGCGTTTTCAGCCCTACTGAACGTCTCACGCTAGGCATTTTTAAGCTCTAGCTTACAATAAATGTAACGAGCCGAGATTCCTCACTCTAGAGCCGCAGTACGCACCATAATCACACGGCCTTGAAAGCACAAAATGCCAGTTCTAGTGAGGTACAATGGAAGCGAGGCTTACTTGACCGTACGACCCACTCAGTTACACACATATATAGTATTGCTGTGGGTCTCGGCGTGTCATGGTTGCAGTTGCCGTTAAGCCACGGGGTGAATGCTCTGAACACCTAAATTCAACTTCCGTTGCCCCAGAGGTAACTGCCGATTTGCCCGTCATAACGGTTTTCCGCTGTTTCCTTGTTCAAATTGATTGAAACGATTTGCCTGGCTTTACTCAGAGCAGATAAAATATTTGGCGCTAGCGTTTCTTGTCAATGCGCAAGCTGCAATTATGACCTCTTGGCGACTTGCAATTTTGCAGATATAGTGATGAGAATACGTGATGAAAACCCCGAATGGTTGTCGGTTGCGCCCCGCTTTGGAGTTTGTCTTATCGCATTCCACTAACTGGTGCATATATAAGCTATCCCAATAGCACCACGTGTCCTTTGCATGTCGCCGGTGGTCCTCAGGCAGGCCTTCAATTGAGGAAAACTGTAAAGTAAGGCAGCTTTTGCCCTGTGGTTGCCGACTCCGACTAGTCTAGCTTGTGGTCTGTCTGAAAAAGTTCTGAATCACAGGTGAAGGGGCAATATTCCTTCACTTGCTGAGAATGCGCGTGATATTTTGACGAGGTTTTTGCGAAACTGCTGGCCTGTTTCAGCTTTTAGGTGCAATTTCACCTATTTCTTAATTTGTTTGGCCTCGATCGATGTCGTCAGCCAATAACGATAAACACGTTTTTCAAGTCAGCCGCTTGCTACATGGGATTTAACTTACGAAGGACTCCCAGTTCTTCTAACTCCAATGTTGGCCACTAGCGCCTATGGATTTTCATCTGCTACAGTTGGGTGCAGTCACCAAGTGGAGTACAAAGTTTCCTAGCCTCTCCAAACTTATGGTATCTTTCATTCTTATTGTTAAACTCCATAGAGATGCCCCATGTTGTCCCGCACCCGCCGTTCATTACGCCCGAAAATTGGTCACCGTCACTCCTTGACAGTCACCTTTCTTCCCTGAAGGTGACTGACATTCTGCACAACGCGGATGCTCCATTGGAGCCCTTTACCAGGACATGAAATGACTACTACCCACTGATTGACACAACCTGAAATTTCTTACATGAATCAATTCTACTGTCAGAGTTCTTGGCTTTGTGTTGCATTAACTAACAACTATACATGGCTTAAATCACTCACCAACTTTCTGGCTCCATCTTTGCTCTTCCTGGTGTGCTCTTGCATGGTGTAAACCCTGAAGTGCTGTTCTACTAACCTGTGGCAACTATGTCTCTTGAGTGGCTATCTTACTGCGCCCTACACTTTGTCGAAATCCCACCCCTGCGATTTTGTGTTCGTATTAAGCCTGTAAGTTCATACAGCCCTTGGTTCTTAGTTTAGTCACAACACACCCACCACCTGCTATCAGCTCTCTAGCTGTAATAGGCGGCAGCACTTTTATGTCCATGGATTCCATGAAGTCCACCGAAGTTAATCGTTACAAGCTTCTGATTCCATCCGTAGCAACTCCATATGCCTCACTGGTTCCTACTCATCCCGCTTGGTTCCGTTTACGTGCCTTTCCAACTAAGGCAAAAAGGCTCGTAATTTCACATCAACCCGCCCCCTTCCATGATGATCGTTGTAGCTGACCCAGAGAAGGTCATCCACAGAAGTGAAGGCTATTTCCCTAGATAACTGAAGCCAGGTGTTCGTTACAGCAGCAGTGGTTACAAATCATTGCCGTGCCCCGTCTGTTGGAATGTAAGCGAATACTTTCTTCGACCAGGCCCTCTTACTTTCTCAGTTACATGTTCTCGAACACGAGCGAAATACTGAAACTTGTGCACTCACCAATAACAGGCTTTATCCGATACGTTGAACCGATTCCATCGGACTTAATTACCCTGGTCTTCTACCGCACTTTGTTCCTCCTATCCACACATCCAGCACGCTGTTTCAGGGTGCCCATCCGGATTCTGAGAATGGTCGACATTTCATCAATTCTTTGAGGCCTTTCCAAGGGCATCCATTTGGACCATAAGAATAGAATCAAACCGCTCCAGCTGGCCACTATCATCGTTTTATAAAACTACTATTTTTCCTACCGTAAATATTACCATGTCGTCATCTTTAGTAATCCCTGAATGTTCGGGGTCCTCCATTCCGAACCCAAGCTCATTCCAGCTAAGTTTCACCGATGAGTTGTTCGCGTTTGATTGCTTTTTTTATTTTATTTTAATTTTCCACAATTCACCACCTTTCGTCGCGTGGCAGGGTTTACCCCGCCGATTTGCCCCCCGTAGTGCCCTTATTGTAACATTCTCATTATACTTTGGTGCAACCTAAGCGTTTGGAGACGAACCTGCAGTTGTTACTCCCTTCCGCTTAATGGAAAGGGGCAGCATTTGTCAAGAGACTGTGAAACAACATCAAATGAAAATATTTGACCAAGCCAACCGAGATTTTCCTCAAGATCCCTTGATTCGCTTCGGGCTTCAAAACGCTGAATAGTTCCGTCCTGCGCAAAAGTTGTATAATCCCCTCCCCCCACGATGCCTAATTTATTTTGGAGGTCGGTGGAAGTTCCACAGTGACAAACTTAGATCTGGTGAAGTTGTTGGTCGAAATATAAACCTATTTGCTATTCTCCGTAGGCTGCTTCTATGCAGATATTCGTTGATCACCTGTTTATATCTCTGTCGGGGGGGGGGGCGTTAGTCCATTTAGCTAACGGACCCTATTCTACAGACGCTGGTAATATGAGGACAAGATCATTTCGCGCCAGCAAGCCACGGGGAGACTTTGCGCAAACTCAGATTGATTCTCTTGAAACAATGAAGTTCTTCGGGACGAAATTTCTATAAGTTGTGAGACTTTCAAGTGCATGTTCAAAAAGTTTGAGGTTCACGTTGTTTGACTGCGCGAAATTTGAAGCCGCTCACCAGAAGCAAACCGAAAACAATCTTGCCGAATCTACGAGGTTTTCGAAGCCGCTCATAGCACTGTGTGTAAGTGAGTGGACTTTCAAGGTCACTGACCACCGGTGATTAGCATGTATATACCAGTTTACGAGATAAAGCAAGGAATCAAATCCTGGCATGTTTGGACGTTCCACGGTTATCTTCAAACAATATACAACGCAAATTCCACCAAGGTGGGTAGTTCATTGAAGTTTGTATGCGTTATACTCGTGAGACGTAACATAGTAAACTAGATTGTTCCCAGTATTTCAGCACAACACAGTTATTGGAAAGCTCGCCATCTGTTGAGTATAACAATCAAAAACAGCTTGATGCATAAGCAGTATTGAGCTAGTATGCATCTGTCTGGATGATCCCCATTCACAGATATGCATAACTAGTCAGACGATAGCGCAGCGTTTCAGGTTTCTGCATGTGGATTACCAGCCTCCCCATGAAAAATCTTTTCCATCGGAAAGCATGACGTCACTTAGCTGGATTATGTTACCAGACGCAACGACATAGCCGGAAAATAAGGATAACTACTGCACTTCATCATAACAACCTTACATATGGTTTCCTTTGCAACCTGTCATAACTGCCAGGCCCGTGTCTATGTACAACGCTGATTGAGGTCTTGACGATGAATAACAGCCTAGTGTGGTGGCAAACGATGACGCTACATAATCATAAACGCATGACCTGTTGCAACACCATGCATGAGCTTTCAAAATATAAAACCATCATAGGCCTTGAATAGACTGACACAAATATAAAACGAATAAAAAGTCAGTTGTAACATAGTTTCGGGTCCCAGTTACCATGTTATTTGATGGAAGCAAGATGGCCGAGATATTGCCAGGTGGCCTAGGCTTAGAGAGCAGAAATGGAGATGCAGAAGTCGGGTTCGAGCCACGGACCTTCTAGCTAGTGAGTTCGCGCCTTAACCACTGAGCTATCTCCACTCCGTTCGATCACGATAGGCCAACCTTTATTTCGACTACCTATTCCTAAACATCCACCATCTCTTTCTGTGCTATAGCCTCCTCTTCCGCTACCCCTGGCTTTGACAAAGCTAGTGACTGAACAGTTGAAAACTCTTCATTAAATTGCATGCCTTCCCTCCGAAGACCATCCCAAATGCATGCCAAACCTCACAACACCATCTGCCGTGCGTTACAATAATAATAACAAGGTTTATTCCCGACTGGTAAGTGGCACGCCGTCGGGCGTGATTACAATATGACAGTTAAAATATAATCACGTCTGGCGGGCTTTGTGGGTACTGAAAAATGCGTGAAAAATGGGCAGACCCACAAATAGTGGGCATTATCCGACGCAGGCGTGGTCACGACTAGACCGGCACGATCTGCATGCGGTAGACATCGAGGGCAGGGAAACACAGTTATTAGGCTTCTGTATCTTTTGGGGAAAATTTTAGCTGAATTAAGATCAGACCGTTAAAATTTGAAGATGGCGGGCAAAAAAACAACGGAGGGGGGCCAAAACTGGAGACATTCTTCCTGGCACGTGGTGGGAAAACTGCAAATCGCGGAAAATGAGGAACCAGGCAAACGAAACTGTTGAAGCAGCCGAGTTGCTCTATCCGGCCGGTCAATTTGAACTAAAACAGAAAACATTGCTGAGGCATTGTGGCATTCGACAGTTGGGCTTATGGACAGATTGACGAAAATTGTAAGTGTGCACTATTATCAATATGGATAAATTGTAGCAGGAATCTCAGGATCATGGTGTACAGTGAAACTGTAGAAACTCACTGGCATCGCTGTTGGAACGGAGTCGGCTTTAAAGGTTCCTCGGGAGAGTATGTTGATGCTGGCGCGGAGTACGGAACGCAAACTGAAAAGATGATTAACCTTGGGGGAAGCAAAAACTAACAGTCCTCCAATGTACTGTCATCACTATGCCTAGTTGCTCCCAGAAGAGCTTCCTATGTTTCTGGTCGACGTTCAGCCAGACGATTATCCACTCTAGGACATAAACTTAGGAAGTATCGTAGGCTCTTCCGTGGATCCCATGATCCCTCACTCCTTATTCTAATTTAAAAAACTCATGACTGAGATTACCACTGCCAAACTAGCTCTTGAAAAGCGCGAGGAATCTACTGCTGTAGCTCATTCTCTTCAATCCAAGATGCTGGGGCGCCTCTTTCGCAGGCGTTGCTTCTCTAATTCATCTGCAGTTCCAAATATTGTGGCTGACGGGAAGCCTCTTTCTGGCTCCGCTGATATTGTAGAATCCCTAAACTCTTACTTCGCTAACCGCTATGTTCCCTCCGCGACGACCCTATCTACTCATTGCTCCCCACCTGGTTCCGAAGTGACCACATCTGTTGACGAGACAAACCCTTCCCTCTAGACACCCAGTTAATTTGTCTGACTTAATATCCTCACTCGTCCGCCTTAGAGACTCCAGCTTCCCAGGCACTGACGGTAACCCCTTCGCTCATCCTAAAAGCTGGTGGCCCGGACATCTCCACCCTTATCCTTAATCTCTTCAACATTTCCCTTATCACTGGCACAGTTCCAAGTCAGTGGAAGCACTCCACCATTGTACCACAACATAAGTCAGGTCCACGAACTGCTCCAGCTAGCTATCGTAGCAGCCACCATACTTGCTTGCTTTCCCGTACACTTGAGCGCACAATCAAAGTCCCCTTCATGGATTACATGCTCACAACGAAGACAATTAACGATCGGCAGTATGGGTTTATGGCGCCCCGGTCAGCTAACACATGTCAGGTTGATATACTTATTCATATTCCGTAAACCTACGATGCCGGGCTGTGTGTTATTCTTTCTGATTTTGGTGCTTCACGTAAAGTATTACTAACTAATCCTGAAAGTTGGGTGAGTCACAGGAAGTAGTAGTTCTAAGCAAGCAGGGACAAGTGGGTGGAGAGAATCGCGAGGTGCATGTTGGTGCTGAATGTTCGGACGATGAGGTGAGCTGAGCATGTCCCAGTTACAATCTGAAGAGTTGCGTCGGAGGCGTTTAACCGTGCGCATTATGTTCGTCTTTGCTAACATACACATGATACATTACTCTTACCCTGCTATAACTAGTGTTTTGGATTCATAGGAGGATTTCCTGAGATATGTGCTAAATCTCGAGGTAAGCTTGGGCCAGCGGCTCAGGCGTTCGACTAAAAGTGCTAACTTTCCAATGTTCTGTGTGTGTTGTTAAAATTGGCGGGCCCATTGGTCCAATAATGAAGTTGGTAAAGTATGTCGCGGTGTGTTTCGGCACTATGGAAGTTTAGGGGAAGTAGTGAGGATGCATGAAATAGGGTTAGCTGGGCATGAGTTCAGGGCCGATCAAGGCATACTTAATACTGTGGAAAAGGCAATGAATGGAAGGGAAATTAGGTGTTCTACCAATATGGATCTCCATGACCAACCCAAAATCCCGCTGCCCAAAGACTCGCACATCACAAGTCTGATCGTCACAAAAATGACGTCCGCTACGCGGCTGTACAGAATCCGATGTGTGTCGGTGCAGTGATGGCACCGCAGTGCCATATCCAGTCTG
>SJOL01008653.1:185307-196464 GCA_004794785.1 Opisthorchis felineus
AATCCGTGCACTACGAAACGCGTCTCGCGGTGCTTGACTGCATTCCCCTGGAGTATCGTCGCCTCAGAGGGAACCCAATTCTTACGTCCGTCCCGTTTGAACAAGGTTTGGCCAACAGGTTTTTCACTGCTTAGCCAGCAAACATACGGCGGGAACATGGTAAGAAGATTTTCAAGCTCAGAGCGCACACTTTCATCGGCAAAATGTTTTCTCATTCCGTGTAGTAGCTGTGTGGAATAACCTTCCCCCGACGGTTGTCCACGCTCCTTCTAGAGCCCAGTTTAAAGCACTACTAGACACTGTTTTATGGGAGTCCTTGCGCTGGCAAGCATACTGCCCCGTGCTGAGAACTTAAACAGCAGTGCTACACTCCTTTTTTGGCCTGTGCCTTTTAGGTGTACGACAGCCGCTGAACGACAAGAACAAAACCGACCCGGGAAACTTGGGCAAAAGCCTCGACCCTGTGTATCATTCCGTGAATCCTACCCAGCTGTATCGACGACTGCACAAATATCAATGACATTATTTGCGCATTATTTGGTCAATACACATCCCTTATGTTTACACACACCCGTTCGTATCGAACGCACCCCGCCATTCCACATTGTCTCCACCTGAATGTTTTTCATCGTCACAGTGGCGGTACAGCGACTGCCACATCCAGTCTTATGGCTTGACCGCAGTTCACCTAGTGTGGAACATGCACAAAAAAGGCTGTCGCAGTTCGTTGGATTTCGGCCAGAGCGCAACAGTTCTTGCTCACACACCTACTAGTTATTCCAATAGCGATATCAAGGACTCAGTATACCGGCGAGGATAAAACCTTGCCGTGCATCCAATACAGCGTGGCCGACTGTCATAAGAAAACCCACCAAACGTTCTGGCTGCAAAAATTCCTTGGAATAGCCTAGATGTATGCCTGCCGCAAAATAAGAAACGTTTTGCTGGATAAATTGCTGATGGCCGCTTAACTTTGCGTGTGCAAAAACGGCATAATTAGCGTTCGCGTATTGCTTCAAAATATTTCCCAATTCAGTCAAGCGGAAAACGCGTGAAGAAACCAACTTCTCGTTGAACTATGCCACCGTCTTCACGGTGGCATGCCGATTTATGGCAATCATTAAAATTGTGCCGTCCGTGCACAAAGTAGATCTTGAGTACGCTAAAACAAATTTGAGCAAAGCGAGTACTGTCCGGGGAGATTTTATGGACTCGAGTAAACACAGTTAGATGCGAAAACTTTGTGTGATGGTTTCCTTCCTCCAAACTATAGTTTCGCAGAATTTCGAGGTGTGGGTCTGAGGATCGGCAGATTTGGGGGCTGCTCAGTATTTGCACAACTGAATTGCTTTCTTGAAGGCTACGACATTTTCAGGGTTGCCGCTTCACCTTTTGAGACAAAACTTGACATTTGTCTCCAGATGGAATTCTTCAATTTCCATCTTATTTTTGCATTTTGTGACCCTAGCCATTTACTCGACCGCCCAAGGTCACTCATGGCCAGCAGCGTTTTTCAGTTTTAGTTCAGGTCAGCAGGCTTCATCTTTGAACTTGTCGTACCCCATGCGCATTGTCCTCGTTTTCTTCGGTTCCCACAACTGTGGTGAGTTTCCAGGCAATAACCATGCCCGTTGTGTTGTTACCTGCCGCGTTCAGGTTGCAACGACCCGATCATGCCTCAACCGGCATGCCTCTACAAGTTGGGAATTAAGCCTACTATTTTTATTTTTATTACATCGGATAATGCCCACTGCTTGTGACGCACCCTTTTTCCACGCAATCCCCTGTACCCACAACCCCCTCAGTCATGCTTTTATTCTGAATGTAACATTGTGATCATGCCTGATGGTATGCCACCCACCATTTGGGACTAAGAACTATTATTATTATTATAGAATATCTATGTATAGTGAAGTATTCTGCAAATTATCTACGTGGGTGGATTGTTCAAGTGAGCGAATCTTCAAAGTCATCAAACACCACCAACTGTTAAGGCTTTGCCTAATGTATTAAGATGTCGTGAGTAGCGGAAAAAGATGAGTTACTTACAATGGAAGGAACCTGCAGTTCTGCGGCTGAAATTATTTGTTGAACTTTCTAGAAACCACATGGCCTTTGTTGATGCAAAATATGTGGAGGTGAGCTTTTGTAAATATTTTTTGCTATCAATATCTGCTTGACTGCTGGAATACCGAAGTATGTGTTCATGTACCCTGATAATTGCTATTCCGAGTTTAAATCGCGGAAGCCCCATTCATTATTGCCGGATAAATCATGCAAGTTTGTTGTTAAAAAGCAGAGTGCTCCATTATAACTTGCGAAGTATGCCAGGACGGCCGGGACGTCAATCGTAACAGACAGCTGAACGAACCTAGCTGACGCACGCGACTACCATGCTGCTAGGGGTCCACGGTAACTAAGCAGCTGGCCGAAACGCGCCCATTCATCCCTGTCGGCAAAAGATCCAGATTAGACGACATGAAAAGTTGAAACAGTCGTTTTTATGAGTCCATACGTTCTGCCAGCAGGCGTATGGCCCTCCTCGTGCGGAGTGTTCGTTCAGCTGTACACTTCCTGAAATGAAAGAAAGATATAAGCTAGGTTATCGAAATATTACTATGAGGCAGTTGGCTGACAATCTGGGAGCAATACTTACCCCATAATGGGAGCCCTTCAGCTGCTGCAGCGTCGTGGAGACTTGTTTACACAACGCCATCTTCAACGGCCAATTCGCATTGCGCGATTTCTTACAGCTTGATACCTACTAACTACAATTCTTAAGAAATACGAGACCCACATCAAGTGACACGCGATCCGTTGCAAGCCAGCGGTCACTGGTATTAGTCGGCCGGTCATAAAGCACAAAATAGCCCGAGGCTGTGTCCCTAGACCGCCGTCTTGGTTGAGGTGCAGTATCCTCAACCATCGACAGCAGGCCGTCATTTGAAAACGTTGAGCCTTGACGCAGAAGGATTTGCCCCTGAACAACCAATTACTTAATGATGGCTGTGGTCCTCCTAGTTCCAGCCCCTGAAGCTTATCCACCACTCGGTTCATTCGTTTACGCGTGCCATTCAAAGCTGTCGGCGGTGGTTTGGAAACAATTGGAAGGAGTACACCTTTTTCCGCTAGGCTGTAATCTAACAGCCACCGTTGGTGTATTAAGAAGCAAGCTAAGAAAAAATCTAGGAAGAGTGTTTCTTACTGCTTGGAACCGTCTGATTTCTAAATGCAGGAAACAAATGAGTGCAAGGGAACCAAGCCATCAAGTAGAAGGGGCATGTGCATTCTCAGGACAGGTGTCGACCTTCAGGAAGAACCTGGGTGTTTGCACAACGAACTATAGGTTAGTTAACGTAGGTTAACCTCGTCTTGTTTGTTCCAACACTATGATAGTGCAGCCTTGGTGGTCGCGGCCCCAGGTGCCTCAAAACGAGGGAACATGCACACGTTATCATTCGACAGACCACGTTCAGAACGTAGCCATCGCCCACCAGGATTTCCCGTCGGCCGCACTGGTACGACGTACGCATCTCGTATGCATCCCGCATGAGACAGTGGCGTGCCGTGACACCTTGTTATGGCGTGCTCTAGTGTGTCGGAGCGATGCACTCGATGCACTCACATTACCAAAGTGAACCATCCAGGATTGTGCGGGTAGAGCCCATTTCCGAGTGATGTACAGCCAGTGGGCCGTAAGGTAAGAGACGAATTATGGGTCCGTGCAGCGCAATATCTTCAGATTTTGTCGGAATCTGTGTGCTTGTATTAAGATAAACAAAAAACCTACTGTACGGCATTGTCCAAGCGCTCCAGTTGGTGTAAAATGTGCCGTCTTATTGTAGTGTGTCTCTGACCAAAACTACATGGATGTTATATGATACATACATGCTTCCTAATAGCGTTTCTAATATGAAATTAGCCGCAGCCAAACGCCACTCTCTCTGCCCGCATTTGTGCAGCCAACTTGTCCATGACAAATGTCTTCACTTGATGCCGCACCCTCATCATTTCCCTGAATAAGCCTAACAGTTTACGCATGGGGGAAAGCTGTTCGCTTTCCACGTAATCAGGAAGGTGTACAGCATGTATCTACAGGCCGGATATTGGGTGCTTTAAAAAAACGTATCCAAAACGGTTTGTCGCGTGCGTTTCCTCGACAGTTACCACATCTGGAAAGCGTCGAAACAACGCTATCTATTGCCATCTGGAGAAGCAAATGTGATTATACTGACCTTCTCCTGACTGCAGCACAAGCTCGCGTCCGGTCCCTCAAAGTTTCGCAAGGAGCGAAGGCATATCGTCTGCCACAATAAAATCCAACTACGCGGTACCTACTCAACAGAGCTGGTCGACACTTCCGGCGGTAGTTGTATATGTCCTGAGTTGTAAGGATCTTGCCGAATTCATCGGCCCCAGACCGCCGCACTTCACACGACGGCGTTCGATACTTCAGTAGGGCACTGCAGGTGCCAAACTCCCCTTGGGTTAGCCGTCGATTTACCGGAAACTTTATGGTAGTGTTCAAGATAATAAGAGGCGACCGGGAGATGGTTCCCCTGCGTTCATGTTCAAAAACACACTGCGCAGCCGGTGCTTCGCGTAGTGTTTTTTTAAAATGTTTATTTTTTTCGGTTTAAGTTAGCTAACTATCAAGGTAATCCATTACTGCCTGATTTGAATGAAGTTACTGTAACGCGGTTGAAACTTGACTGTACCTGCTTACATATGTTTTTCATATAACCTAATATGTGCGCATTTCTCTCCCCATTACGGGTACCCCCGATGAGCCAACACGAGCCCCAGACAGGGAGCAGTAGCGCGANGACTTCCTGAAATGAAAGAAAGATATAAGCTAGGTTATCGAAATATTACTATGAGTCAGTTCGCTGACAATCTGGGAGCAATACTTACCCCATAATGGGAGCACTTCAGCGGCTGCAACGTCGTAGCGACTTGTTTACACAACGCCATCTTCAACGGCTAATTCGCATTGCGCGATTTCTTACAGCTTAATACCTACTAACTATAATTCTCAAGAAATACGAGATCCAC
Organism: Opisthorchis felineus; assembly: GCA_004794785.1. NCBI lineage: Eukaryota > Metazoa > Platyhelminthes > Trematoda > Opisthorchiida > Opisthorchiidae > Opisthorchis > Opisthorchis felineus. Next base: position 190,363 of record SJOL01008653.1, read on the forward strand.
ATGAAATGACACGCGATCCGTTGCAAGCCAGCAGTCACTGGTATCAGTCGGCTGGTCAGAAAGCAAAAAAAAGCCCGAGACTGTGTCCCTGGACCGCCATCTTGGTTGAGGTGCAGTATCCTCAACCATCGACAGCAGGCCGTCATTTGCAGACGTTGGGCCGTGACGCAGAAGGATTCGCTCCTGAACAACCAATTACTTAATGATGGCTGTGGCCCTCATAGGTTCCAGCATCTGAAGCTTATCCACCACTCGGTTCATTCGTTTACGCGGGCCATCCAAAGCTGTCGGCGGTGGTTTGGAAACAAGTGGAAGGGGTATACCTTTTTCCGCTAGGCTGTAATCCGACAGCCACCGTTGGTGGATTGGAAAGCAAGCTAAGAAAAAATCTAGGAAGAGTGTTTCTTACTGCTTGGAACCGTCTGATTTCTAAATGCAGGAAACAAATGGGTGCGAAGGAGCCAAGTCATCTAGTAGAAGGAGCATGTGCATTCTCAGCACAGGTGTCGACCTTCAGGAAGAACCTGGGTGTTTGCACAACGAACTATAGGTTAGTTAACGTAGGTTAACCTCGTCTTGTTTTTTCCAACACTATGATAGTGCAGCCTTGGTGGTCGCGGTCCCGGGTGCCTCAAAACGAGGGAACATGCACACGTTATCATTCGACAGACGTAGCCATCGCCCACCAGGATTTCCCGTCGGCCGCACTGATACAACGTATGCATCTCAGATGCATCCCGCATGAGACAATGGCGTGCCGTGACACCTTTTTATGGCGTGCTCCAGTATGTCGGAGCGATGCACCCGGTTTACAAGGCGACCATCGGCATTCTACAGATGGTTGTTTGTCACATTACCAAAGTGAACCACCCTGGATTGTGCGGGTACAGCCCATTTCCGGGTGATGTACAGCCAGTGGGTCGTAAGATAAGAGACGAATTGCGGGTCCGTGCAGCACGATATCTTCAGATTTTGTCGGAATCTGTGTGCTTGTATTACGATAAACAAGAAACCTACTGTACGGCATTGTCCAAGCGCTCCATTTGGTGTAAAATGTGCCGTCTTATTGTAGTGTGTCTCTGACCAAAAATACATGAATGTTATATGATACATACATGCTTCCTGATAGCGTTTCCAATATGAAATTAGCACAACATGACGTCGCAGCCAAACACCACTTTCTCTGCCCGCATTTGTGCAGCCAACTTGTCCATGACGAACGTCTTCACTTGATGCTGCACCCTCATTATTTCCCTGATTAAGCTTAACAGTTTACGCATGGGGGAAAGCTGTTCGCTTTCCACGTAATCAGGAAAGTGTACAGCATGTATCTACAGGCCGGATATTGGGTGCTCTAAAAAACCTATCCAAAACGGTTTGTCGCGTGCGTTTCGTCGACAGTTACTACATCTGGAAAGCGTCGAAACAACGCTATCTATTGCCATCTGGAGAAGCATATGTGATTATACTGACCTTCTCCTGATTGCAGCACAAGCACGCGTCTGGTCCCTCAAAGTTTCGCAAGGACCGAAGGCATATCATCTGCCACAATAAAACCCAACTACGCGGCACCTACTCAACAGAGCTGGTCGACACTTCCGGCAGTAATTGTATGTGTCCTGTTTGGTGAGGATCTTGCCGAATTCATCGGCCCCAGACTGCCGCACTTCACACGACGGCGTTCCATACTTCAGTAGGGCACTGCAGGTGCCAAACTCCTCTTGGGTTAGCCGTCGATTTACCGGAAACTTTATGGTCGTGTTCAAGATAATAAGAGGTGACCGGGAGATGGTTCCCCTGCCTTCATGGTCAAAAACACACTGGGCAGCCGGTGCTTCGCGTAGTGTTTTTTTAAATTTTTTAAATTTTTTTTGGTTTAAGTAAGCGAACTATCAAGGTAATCCACTACTGCCTGATTCGAATGAAGTTACTGTAACGCGGTTGAAACTTGACTGTACCTGCTTACATATGTTTATCATATGACCTAATATGTGCGCATCTCTCTCTCTATTACGGGTACCCCCGATGAGCCAACACGAGCCCCAGACAGGGAGCAGTAGCGCGATTGTACACCCCTTTAAGTGTCCTTGAGCTGTTGCTATACCTGTACTTGACTGGTGCCTGTAGTTTTGGTTTCAATACATGCACGTTGTTGCTCCACTCCGGTCTTCTCTCCTGCGTCACCCAATCTGTGCGAACGTGTGCTCTTTGTACATTGCGGTTCCAATAATATCAATTTCCATCTCTGCACATTTCAAAACCGGCGTGTGCCGTCACTACATTCTCACGAACTTTGAACATCGCTGTCTTCCTGACTCCCCACGCTACATTACCAGCTTTCAGGTTGAAGCATGAAATAAGTATTAGCTATTTTTCTGTTTAGAGGAGTACTTCTATAAAAATATAACATTTGCAGAATATCTTTCACCCAGGTATATAGATGAATAAAGCTTGTATGCGTCATGCTCGTCAGATGTAACAAATACGACGAGTTCGTTCGACGAACTTCGGCACAACACAGCATTTTGGAAATCTTGCCTTGGGAGAAGTACGCTAATCGCGGGCAATTTGATGCATTGTGCGGTACTGATAAGGGCACACATCTTTGTGAATGGGCCAGATTATAATACATGCGGAACCAGTCAGGAGATAACGCAACATTTTCAGATATCTGTATGAGATTTCCCAACATTCCGGTGGGAAATGTTTCCTTTCAAAAGTTCTGATTCAATTACCCCAACCTCACAAAGAATTTTCTTTGTACTGTAGTGGTCCGGGTACCCAAAAAGATACTTTACCAGGAGTGTGTGGCAGAGAAATAAATATACTTACACTGAATTGAGTACACAATAATAAAAAGGATCGAATGGAACAGACTCACTAAGAATTGTTCTCTTTACGATAGTTCCTCGTTGGCCCAGGTCAGTGAATAAATAATAATTCGATCGTTGATGTCCAGGGGTCTTCTTTTGATCGGCTCTCACATACAATAAACTCCGAGGATAGTCTGAAATGCTTTGATACCAGAGTTGGCACGTGAAACTCGCGAACGACCGCTGTAAGCGCGAGCGAAGTCAGAAGAGAAAGTCGGAGCACGTGACCACGCCTGTATTGTATGGAAATTGTACAAGTGCGCGTTTTTGTGGTTTCGCGTATTCAAACAAAAAACGTTTATGCAATTGACGAAATACGTAATGTTATAATGAAAGCAAAATAAATGTACAAATCGCCACAGTACGCTCACATACACTTTGTACCCTAACAATAAATATCTCATTTGCGACTACATAGTTATACATCTTTGCTGAGTGGCGCTTTAAATATCACTGGTTTCTGTCGAAAACACGCGCATCGCGTGCATGTAAGTGGAAAAATATGCGACAAAATACGTTATACCTGAGACAAATACAGAATGTAATTGTGACAGACACATACAACACTGTTGCAGTGCACATAAACCAACATAAGGTCACATTTTTCATTAAAATCCTATGGAGTGTTTCATGAAATCTCTAGAGGTCAAAGAAATGATAGATCGGAAGGTGGTGGCAATAGTGATATTTACTGGAAAGCATGGTGTCACTAACCTGGACAACGCCATAAAGCGCAAAGACATTGTCGGAAAATAAGGCTCACCATTACTCCTCATCATGATAACCGTATAGGTTGACGCTTAACTTGGCCACTTACCGTAACAATGAGGCCCATGCCTATGTGCGACGCAGATTGAGGTCTCAACTATGCACGATAGCCTAATCCAACGACCAACGACGGCCTTCATCATAATAACCACATGTGTTATCGTTCATCACGGTTACTTATGGTACCCGCTAGTGCAGTGAGCATGCTCGCTGGTATGAGGCCTTAACTCTGCATGAAAGCGTGATAAGACGACTCTTCATCATCACAACCGTATGCGTTTTCGCCCACATCGGCAAATTGTAACGGCCAGACCCATACCTAGGCGCGCAGCTGATTATGGGGCCTCAACTATGCAAGATGGTCTAACCCAACGGCGAACGACGCCCCTTCATCAACATAACCGTGTACGTTGTCACCCCGCCATGCCCGCGCTTGAAATTTATAAAACCACCTTTGGCGAAATGATTTTATTTATTTAATGCACTGGTACATCCGTAATGGGTAGTCACTCCGCTTCGTTTTCCGTATACCACTTCCACCCGATGATGAATCTGAAATGAAAAGTGTATGTTCGATTTAGTCTCGTTTATATATTCGGTAAAATTGTTCAGACGTCTTACTATTTTAAAGGTAAACTTATTACTTGCCCATTGTCAATAATGAGGGATCCATTTGTACGCCAATGATGCAATATCGGAATTCACTGAGCATATGCATTATTGGAAGCACATAATTTAAAGCTAGAGGGTTATATACAAGGCAGTCGTGGGATCAAGTATCATAGACTTGATCCATAGTATTCAAGGACCTCATGCGTCTTCAAACGTGTACCCGTGTATGTAGCTGTAGCGACGATTTAGCGAGTGGGTGTCAAATTCGCTTTTTAGAGCACCAAATCCTAACTTTACTACACTTTTGCTTCCAAATACTGATACCCGGTAGTTTAGGCGAAGCAGCAGCCCTGTTGTCCTTATCAAAACTTTCAATCATCACATACTCAAACGTGGTAGCACTCTTACCAACTTGGGCCTTCTGTCTTGGACCGTGCTTGCGTTTGTAAATCGACTATTGTGATCTTCGGAATCCGATTATAGCCAAAAAACCTCCACATCTCAGACACACATAACATTTTAAAAGCTGCTCACTATTTTAGGCTACTCCGAGACTCATTTTCATGTCTGTCGCATGGGTGTAGGTCTCATCTAACTCATTGCTCATGCCAAAGTACTGCCACCCTTCTTTACCTCCACAATCATATCTACACATTTTAAACACATGAACTTCTGAGGCAGTCACTCCTGATACGATCTAACTGCTTCTGATAGGGATGATGATCAAACAGATGACTGCAAGATTCGCTCTATATCACTGCCGCAGAAACAAATATCCTTCAACACACATTCGAATGACGTAAATCGCCGAAAAGCTGCCAACCTCGTCTTTGTCTTCTTAGCGGTCATTGGGCCCTCACTCCGCATAATCCATCCGTTTAATGCGTCTTGCATGCCCCTACATAAATGCTCTGCTTGACCGCCCTGTTCGGTCGCTACCCAGCCATAAACATCCAAAAAATATTTCCGTACCATAATCGACCCTTCCGCGCCTCCTGTCCCCGACAATTATAAAGGCAGCACGGTCGACAATTCTTCTTCCAACTGCATGAGCTTAAGAGAGCTCAATGGTTAAGGCGCCAGATTAAGGATCGGAATGTCCTCGGTTCGCAAACAATCGCAACCCCAACTGACTAACCTAAGATTTTCACGTATGGGTCTATCCACCAACTCACGTACGACGTCGCAATGAGGATACCGTGACTGCCATTCACAGTCTGATGACTTGCCCGTAGTTCACCACGTATCTTCGATCTATCGACCTAGTGTGTTACATGCACACACGAGATCCCATTAATGCGCTGAATTTGTGCAAGAACTCCAAAGTATTGGCCAACCTATTGCATTGGCTGCTTGTTCTGCACCTAAATCCACTAGTTTGTTCCATGACATTCCCAAGGAGACATTATACTGGTGTGCATAAAACCTAAACGCACGACCGATACAATGTGGCGGACTATCATAAGACAGAAATCTAACCGGCTGCGACGGATTCCTTGGCTTTGTCTGGCCGGACGGCTGTAGCATATATAGGATAATCAAGTATACATAAATAGAGGACTGATTCATTCTGAGTTTGCGCGGACAGAGACGACATAATTATTGTTCAAGTGAAATTTCAGATAAACAGTTTCGAATCACATACAGGAGAATACAACTGAAGAAAACAAATTTTTCACAAAATCTCCCATCATACAATAGGAGAAACCTTGCAGAAGAATCACAGCTAAAAATTAACCAAATAACCAAGGAAAGTGAAAACGGAATAGTGAAAAGAAGTATCATAAAGCACCTGATCGCCCAATGAGTACATAAATTATTCCAAAATCATAAGGATTTGAAGAGATTT
>SJOL01008653.1:199077-232478 GCA_004794785.1 Opisthorchis felineus
GGCAAATTGTAACGGCCAGACCCATACCTAGGCGCGCAGCTGATTATGGGGCCTCAACTATGCAAGATGGTCTAATCCAACGGCCAACGACGCCCCTTCATCAACATAACCGTGTACGTTGTCACCCCGCCATGCTCGCGCTTGAAATTTATAAAACCAGCTTTGGTGAAATGATTTTATTTATTTAATGCACTGGTACAACCGTAATGGGTAGTGACTCCGCTTCGTTTTCCGTATACCACTTCCACCCGATGGTGAATCTGAAGTGGAAAGTGTATGTTCGATTTAGTCTCGTTTATATATTTGGTAAAATTGTTCAGACGTCTTACTATTTTAAAGGTAAACTTATTACTTGCCCATTGTCAATAATGAGGGATCCGTTTGTACGTCAATTACGCAACATCGGAATTCACTGAGCATATGCATTATTGGAAGCACATAAGTTAAAGCTAGAGGGTTATACACAAGGCAGTCGTGGGATCAAGTATCATGGACTTGGTCCATAGTATTCAAGGACCTCATGCGTCTTCAAACGTGTACCCGTGTATGTAGCTGTAGCGACGATTTAGCCAGTGGGTGAGTACTTGGTGTCAAATTCGCTTTTTAGAGCACCAAATCCTAACTTTACTGCACTTTTGCTTCCATATACTGATACCCGGTAGTTTAGGCGAAGCAGCAGCCCTGTTGTCCTTATCAAAACTTTCAATCATCACATACTCAAACGCGGTAGCACTCTTACCAACTTTGGCCTTCTGTCTTGGACCGTGCTTGCGTTTGTAAATCGACTATTGTGATCCTCGGAATCCGATTATAGCCAAAAAATCTCCACATCTCAGACACACATAACATTTTAAAAGCCGCTCACTATTTTAGGCTACTCCGAGACTCATTTCCATGTCTGTCGCATGGGTGTAGGTCTCATCTAACTCATTGCTCATGCCAAAGTACTGCCAGCCTTCTTTACCTCCACAATCATATCTACACATTTTAAACACATGAACTTCTGAGGCAGCCACTCCTGATACGATCTAACTGCTTCTGATAGGGATGATGATCAAATAGATGACTGCAAGATTCGCTCTATATCACTGCCGCAGAAACAAATATCCTTCAACACACATTCGAATGACATAAATCGCCGAAAAGCTGCCAACCTCGTCTTTGTCTTCTTAGCGGTCATTGGACCCTCACTCCGCATAATCCATCCGTTTAATACGCCTTGCATGCCCCTACATAAATGCTCTGCTTGACCGCCCTGTTCGGTTGCTACCCAGCCATAAACATCCAAAAAATATTTCCGTACCATAATTGACCCTTCCGCGCCTCCTGTCCCCGACAATTATAAAGGCAGCACGGTCGACAATTCTTCTTCCAACTGCATGAGCTTAAGAGAGCTCACTGGTTAAGGCGCCAGATTAAGGATCGGAATGTCCTCGGTTCGCGAACAATCGCAACCCCAACTGACTAACCTAAGGTTTTCACGTGTGGGTCTATCCACCAACTCAAGTACGACGTCGCAATGAGGATACCGTGACGGCCATTCACAGTCTGATGACTTGCCCGTAGTTCACCACATATCTTCTATTTATCGACCTAGTGTGTTACATGCACACACAAGATCCCATTAATGCGCTGAATTTGTGCAAGAACTCCAAAGTATTGGCCAACCTATTGCATTGGCTGCTTGTTCTGCACCTAAATCCACTAGTTTGTCCCATGACATTCCCAAGGAGACATTATACTGTTGTGCATAAAACCTAAACGCACGGCCGATACAATGTGGCGGACTATCATAAGACAGAAATCTAACCGGCTGCGACGGATTCCTTGGCTTTGTCTGGCCGGACGCCTGTAGCATATATAGGATAATCAATTATACATAAATAGAGAAGGACTGATTCATTGAGTTTGCGCGAACAAAGACGACATAATTATTGTTCAAGCGAAATTTCAGATAAACAGTTTCGAATCACATACAGGAGAATACAACTGAAGAAAACAAATTTTTCACAAAATCTCCCATCATACAATCGGAGAAACCTTGCAGAAAAATCACAGCTAAAAATTAACCAAATAACCAAGGGAAGTGAAAACGGAATAGTGAAAAGAAGTATCATAAAGCACCTGATCGCCCAATGAGTACATAAATTATTCAAAAATCATAAGGATTTGAAGAGATTTCAGAGAAATATGCGTGTGCCTCAAAAAAACCCACTGAAAAGAATATCACCAACACGAGAATAAAAACAGCTGCGACGAAGTTAGTGTAACAACTTTGATTAACAAGATCCAAATTTGAACAAAACGTCGGATGACGTTTAACGGATAACAATTCAATTATTCTCATTACGGAGGCGTCAACAGAGAGTTTTCCCCCAACAAACATCCGAGTGCTAGGGGGAATCGTTCAGTCCTGGCTAGAAAACGAACGAAAGGATATTCGAAAACGATTGCAGAGGGCTACCAGGAATGGCCGACTAGATGATGTTCTGTAAATTGTTTGATACCTATTTTGTATAGATGTTTGCATTCCAATCGACTTAATTTCTATCCAGGCAAGTAATATGCCGCGGAAATGCGTACGCGTAGTTGGGTGAGTAATTATCTTACTTAATTATCTTTTATTGTTATTGCTTTTTTGCTTTTGTTATTTTTGCCGCAGAAGTCTTTTTTTTCGAGTAATTCATCTTCATTCATTGCAGCTGTATAAATTAGCTCACTGCAATCGTCAGTTTTTACTTTAAGTTTGTGCCGTTTCTTTTCTTTTTAGCAAATACCAAATCAACTCAATTGAAACATTCGTTCGGCTTTTCAACTGCCCCTACTAATCTCCATTAGACCGTTTTTATTTTAACATCGAGGACAGTCTCTGAAAATATGACTCAGAATGCGGGATTTCTCTTCGCTGCAAAAGGCGCTTTTTACGTAGCCTTTACATCTGGCACTTTTTTGGTTTATTTTGAAATAACCAGAATGCAGCACTAGAGCCTTCATCTCAAACCACAATAACTACACCTGTCATAGGGCCTATCTATTTGCAATACCCGGAGCAATTAGAAGCCAGCACCGTTTGGTTAACCAAGCAGTCACACATTTTCATTAATGTTATTACCGTATGCAGAGCACAAGAAATCCAATATTTCGGAGTGGAAACCTTGGCTTGATACTTCTGTTCCTTCCAGAAAAATTGCCCTGGGCTTTGAAAAAATGACGCGCAAGTTGAGCAAACTGACACCATCAGGGAACTCAACGGACACGTGGGCGATCATTATAAGTGAGCATATTTTAAAAAGATAAACATATCAAAACCGACTGAAACATGCTTCACATGAATGTTAATATTTTAACGCGGCATTAGAGTTTCTTAAATACATCATGAAGTACAACATTCTGTGGAGAATTTTGTGTCCCTCGCTCATTGGAAATCGATGAATTTTGAGTATGGTGCAGTGCCAAGGGTTTTTGAACTCGGCCACCCAGTTATTGATTCTGTATACTAATTGAGGCTGCTCACCTAGAAATAATGGTTAAAATGGGGCTGGACCGCTTGTGATGGTGAGGCTTATTGTGCGAACACCAAGAAACGAGGGCAGTTTTTGGTACGAGTTAGCTAGTACATTGTATGGAAGTTAAATGCGGATTTGATATATTGTGAAGGTGAACAGTGCTGTTACGAGGAATTATTGGGTCAATCCTTGGTTGTAGGTTCGTTAAGTTATATATGGGAGCAGTACAGGTAAAAGCAAAGAACTTAAAAGTCAAGTGGGGGCGAGAAAAATCTTTTCATCTTCGACTGCCACTGAACTAGGTTGAGAGGGTGACCACGATGGCTGATTTCATGGCAAATATTGAAAGATTGGGCACAAGGTTCAGTGTGATATAGCCTCTAGGTGTATATGATATAGCCTGCGGTAATTTCAGGAGTCGTTCATGTTTAAAGAACTTCTGGACTGTGGCAAAATATTTGTGGTCTTAAGTTAAGCATCTTTGGATGTATTAACTGATGAGATAAGTGAAAGTAACTGAAGGAATTGGCAAGTACACTCATCAAGGCCATGTTAAACGTTGAATAAAAAAGGACTCTTTATCTGGCATTACCAAGGGCCATAAAACCCTAACAAGCAGGTGCACGTAGTTTAGTGGACAATCAGTCCGTGCTAAAATTTGATGCAGATGTTCAGACCAGCTCCAAAAATTCAGAATCAAACGCTGAATACAGATCTCGGCAAAAGGTGTACGTAGTAGTCACAAAGCAACTCACTACCAACTTCAGAATAGCTGTGGTCCTTTTTTATTAATGGCTTAATGCTAGTAGACACATTGACCTGGTTGAAGTGTATATTTGAACTAACAGAGGTGCTGATTTGGTCTGAGCTAAGATGATTTCACTTTTAGGCTTTCTCCCAAGATTCCAAACCAAATAGCACAGTGAGACTTTGGACACAACCAGCAATGGTAAACTACGGATCATTGAGTAAGCTGCAGAAAACGCCGCTAGATTTCATATGAACCACTGGAACTTGTAAAGTGCACCAGACAAGCTTAACTTTCCATACACTATAAGTGTATTTTATCAGACCCGCTCGCCTATCTCCTGCATTCCGCTCCATTTTGAGCCAACTAACCAAAGTCACTCTCAGGGATATCTCCCCGTATGTTCTTTGCGTGCTCCACCACCTTCTGGTCTTGGTCAGGTACACCTTACCGGGTAAGAGGCATCCTCTGCAGAGATATTTTAAGAATCTAATAGGAACTTTGAGATGCGAAATTCCCGATTGTTGCTGAGGGTTGACAAACTGACTTTCCTACACTTCTATACTGGATGACCAGGAATGTACACGAACTATGGTTGTTCTTTGACTTATGCACAAATCTGCACACCGATTTGCCTTTGATGAGGGTATCATCTGGAACCCAGCTGAAATCTCTCGTCTATGGCGTTCTTAAGCAACTGAATGTGTTGTATCAGTCCATTTCGTGCTTCAGTTGGTAGGATATTCGAGATATCGCAATGCATTGTATAGATGTGGCACACTACTCACAGGGTTGCTGAAAACGTTTTTGATAGCCCACGACCGATTTTGTCTTTCTTGGGGCTTATAAGGTGGGCGCGATATGAGTTTTTTCTTCAAACTTACATCCGACTTGAGACATGAGGCGGGCTGGTGTAGCACATTCCGTTGAAAAGGGACCATCAACAATGAGAGATTCAGCTGAATTCAGTTGAGTCACCTGTCAAAACCAAAATCTTTTGTCGAAATCTGTCCAATTTGGGTTCAAGTAGGACACAGGTTAACGGAACCTTGAGGAGTGCGCCTACCTGGTGAGCCCTAAGAAGGGCGAAACCGGGCGTGGGCCGTCGAAGAGTTTCCAGCAACCTTATGAGTGATGTATCACGTCTAGGGTCGTTCTTGTTTAGACAGAATGCTCAAATGGCTAAACAAAACCGTAACTTGTGCGGCAGATTTTGTCTACGAGGGCTCTGGTCTTCTTGGCCATTGAAAAGTTTATTACTGCATTCAGGGTTGACTGCATTTTGTCCAGTGATTTGTAAAGTTATCAAACACCGCATTAATTGATTTATACCTGTCAGGAAGGTCAGATCCTGGAGATTATTCTAGAATAACTGAGACCCACTGAGACCCTTAACTCCACTAAGCACCGATCGGACAGCCTCGGATCAATGTCAGACAGTGCCCTTCAAAATATAGCCCGAGGCCGTTGCACTTTCGCACTTGCTTGTTTGCAAAAAAGCTGTTGTTTTTCTTGTCGGTGAATCTTTTTCCGGCACTGAGGCACTAGAGCGGAGGCAGCATTCAGATATGACAATATCAATGCGGTCAACCAAAACCAGTTAAGTGTGAATACTAACACTTAGTTAATGACGCTGATTGTTAATGCATTGTTGAAGTTTTAATCTGTCAGGTCACATGACCTCTGCTCTTGCATTTTTTGTCTGTCAGCTATACTGAGAACCCGGTGAAGTGTAGTACTTACGACTTTCCAGAGATTTTTTTGTAAAAATCGAACCACAGAAATAGCTTTATATGCTTTTCCACAAGCTTCCTCTGATTAACCCTCAAGGATCAGTCCCAGGACAACGTTGGCCGTGTGACTAAACATATTTCACCAGAAAGGAAACCTTTTTGAGACTTCAGTCTTTCATAGGTTGTTGATGTCTGGACGAACTGAGGTTCAGCTTTATTCATATTCCACCGGCTTTTCTAGTGACCGAATGTGATATTCTCAGAAAACGTCAGGTCTGTGTTAAGTTTACCGCCGATCAATAGTGAGTTGTCTTTAACAGGCGAAACCCGATGTGATGCGCTCTTTATCCACCATACTTAGCTAAGTGAAATCCACCGCTGTTCTTAGATTTGTTGTCAGAAACATCGTTCCAGTCACGGAGTTAGGTAGTTTTGTTTCAGTGTTTTCTTGTGTTGAGTGTTTTCTTCACAGACAATCTCATAGTTGAGAGTGAGACTGTGGGACAACTCCCCCCCCCCTCACAGTCTAGAGATGTACAATAAAATGACAAACTAGGAACACACCAAATGAATGGTTGACAGAACTCACTGATATGGCGAGGTCATGCGACCAGTAGCATTGTTGTATCCATCCTTTGTTATGAACAACCAACCCACCTGTCCCTCTTATTTTTGTTTTGTGTTAAGTGTTTTTCCACACCCTATTTATCTTGCGTTACACGTTTTCAAAGCAGCCTAAATTACGTATACGGTTCTGGCTGAACTGAAATAACTGAACTGTTGGACTGTGACGCAAAAAGCGTTCGTTCTAGTAGTACTCATGACACTGACAAATTACCAAGCATTCATGATTTCAAACCATTTCCGTCCCATTATTCTCCTCTGATGAACTAATACTTTTTTTCGAACTGGACAGCTAAACGATTGGATATTTGGCAGTCAAAAGCGTACGAAACACTGTTCTAAGCCTTGCTTGTTGAGTCTGTCTTTGGTGTTCTGAATAATGAATTCCATCAATGAAACTCTCAGAAACTTGAGGACTGGGAGTTCGGACACGGCCCGGCCAGACCAAACTTTAGCTCCATAGCCTGAAAGTGGTTGGATTACGTGTAAAATGAGGGAGGTTAAAGAAAAAAATTTTCAGACATACACAGTTATGATAGTGTTGTCATTATTGAAAGCCTCATCAGCAATCACATCCAAACAATAACAGGACTCTACTTATGCACAGTGCGCAGATCCTGACACTGGTGTTTAAAAATTGGAAAGGGTGCACGACTTGGAAAAAGTGAAGTTGACATGAATGCATCATTGGTATTTACGGCATCATCGGTTTCCACTTTGGCGCGCAACTGCTGCAGGTCAAGTTGGCTGATTATCCACACTGTCCGATAAAAATTGTTCTGTGGTCGTCAGCTTGTTCAAATGACGCTTGATCAACTCAATTGTTTTTAGTTCGTTTTGTATGAGTGCCGGTGGTTGTTGCAAGGAGGCTTTGAGTTGCCAACAAGTCACTGGTTTCGGTTCTTGAACAGCAGTTATATCTAAGTTGGGGGCTAAAAATCGTTTAAAAAAAAAGAATTAGGCATAATCTTTCGAACAGTGACTAATTTGGTGTGACCCAACTATCAAGCCCTATAAATAAAGGCTAATATAGCGGTAGTTGAGGTCAAAAATCCCATCAAAGGAACAAGCGCGCCTCTAACTCATGAATTGCACTTGCGACTTGAAATTTGCCAGCCTATTCCTTGGATCATAATTATCGTTTGCATCCGCTCTGCAGAGTATGGAGGAGACGATTCCCAATCATGCGGTCTCTTTGGATCCAGGTAATGTAGTACGCTTTCGGCTGTGTTGTGGGCTCCGTAAAGTCTTAAACATCTGGCCCTAAAGCAGTTTATTAGAGCACTCAAGTTTGAGGCTTTAAACATGGCTTACACACCGCAGTGATGCAAATTAAGAGACTGGGCTTTAATGGAAATCCAAATGAACCTCCATTTCAATTGACGGGTGCTAAAAACGCAGGGCCGTGGGATTGCTGTCCAGGAGTTTTTCTAACCACACGCATTGCGTCATAGCAGGAAAATTGCCTCAGTTTCGTAAACATTATTCGTAACTCAACATGAGGTGGCCCTTGCGTAGCCATTCTGGTTGAAGATCTGGTGGATCCAGCAAAACTCAGAGAACATGCCTAAGTGAGGAGCCTGAAAAGAGCAAAAATTGTGGCTCAATCATATAGTTAACATGTTTGTTTCAGTCATCAAGTATCCAGGGTTCAGGAGTTTTCACAAGGCTGAACAGCTTGTCTGATTATATCTTGATAGCAGTCAAGAGGCATATTCTTTTAGAGTTTCTTCTGAAGAGGCACAATATATTGACCCAAGTTATTACGCCTCTCTCTACAGCATTAAAACAAACGTGCAACATGGCGGAACTGCAAGCGTTTGGCTGAGTCTACGGACTATCGCCTCCTCTTATCAGGGGAGGTAAGTTCATTGGTTGCAGTTCGCATTGTGTGACTGCATGTGACTGTGGAACAATCTGCCTTAGTAGAACTGACAGAACTTTCATCTCAAGGCAGAAGGCACATTTTCAGCCCCGAGTAAAGGTGCATTACGCTCTAAACCTTTTCTACCGAACGAAAGCTTCCGGCACCATCAACTGGCTAACATCTTTTGACCCCAAGTCAGTCTGTTACTCTACACCAGCTTTCACAATCCTACTTCGCCACGCGGTGCTAAGGTTTACCGGGACAATCATCACTGACAGACAAAAAACTTAGATTGTGCCTTCAAAAACAGCTTATCGTGACTGTTATGCTACCACAGTCTTAGTGAACAGAATATAACTCTACTGCCCTGACTATGTCATCAATCAGTTTGCCTAGCGTAATATCCGTACAAATGTTGTCGTCAGTTAGGAAGTATTCGTCATACAACTTCTGTTGTATTATTACTGATCTATTGCTTATATAGGTTGTTTCTTGCCCCGGGTGTGGTTGTTGTTTATTGTTACCGCAATTATTGGGTCCTAAACCAGGCACTCCACTTTGAAATTCTGAAAGTCGGAAAGAGTAAAAGGATTGGCTGTGTATCCCAGGACCACAGTGATGGGTTCAGTAACGCAACTGAGTAAAATGTGACTAGAAGATTTCTGTCTTGATTTAACAGTTGCTTAAGTTTATTACAAGTCAGAGTTCTTACTCCTCACCTGGTGGAGAGTAACGAAAAACGCTTGGATAAAAATGGGACATACAAGCTGGGCTTTCAAATGACGGTTGTGGCAGCCTTGAAACCGGAGGATACACAATTATTTGCCCCAAAGGCATGTGCATTAGCAACCAAATTCAAAAGTTTTAAGAGTAAAGCTGTCATATTTGGGATTACATAATAAACACGTTTAACACAAAATATTTATTCTTAAAAATAGCGATCAAGTTGTTCAGAAGCGTAACTAGACTAAATTTTAGGTAGAAGTAGGCTACACACTCTTAGCTAGGAAGATGCTAGCGGTCTAGCGAAGACCAAGGCCCACATTCTGACTAAATCGTGTAAACATATGTTATTTTCAATCTTAGAGCAATATATGCCCACCTTTGTGTAGCCGTGACTGACTTACCATTCGGTGACGACACCCTGATTCTGACTGTGCGAACTGTAGCTCTTGAGGTGTCTATCTCGCTCAATGGATTATGAAGTGTTTTAAACGCCCCAAAATAGACAAAACGAGTTTGTTGGTAATAAAAGTAATCCGTCGAAACTACTATCGATCACTTGCATCAAACACATCCGTACACCTTATTGTAGTAGTTCCAGTTCATAAGCAAAATATCCATGCATGAGTTGGTGTCTTTTGGATATACGCAAGCAGAGGACGGATGACTGAAGCCTGTAACTCTCAAAAGAAAACAGGTCTGAAAATCATTCCTCTTCGGTTCGTCTCGAATACACGGGGCATTGAGGGATGTCGGTATACGCAATCTCAAACTCCACTTTAATGAGGCATTGGATATGAATGGAAATCAACTCACCCACATATTTGCTAACCGTATCTCGTGACTTGAATTCTTGTTGCTGGTTCAGATCTGAATGATTTCTATAGGGACCGGAGGGAAACAGGAGTAAATTTAAAGTGCGTAACTCCTGAATCATTATGGACATTTAAAATTCTTAGCATCCAATATGCTGAGTAGCCTTCAGGTGATGACCCATTTAGCTGCATTTTTTATTTCTGGTGCTAGGGGACAGGTGCATTTGCATGGACATTAGCCATTTTCTCGACTATTTTCTCAACCACTTGACTGGTCTAGCTATTCGCTTATCTTAACTTCAAAAAGTTACGAAGAAATGAAACAATAATAAATCGATATGAAATGACTACCTAAATAACTGAATATCAGAATTCCCCTGTGAAATCGTTATCAGTGATCCTGGTAATTCTTGGCCAATTATACTGGCATTTCTCAACCTGCGATGCGAAACAGGTCACCTTGGCGTGCCAGTAAACTGAATTCAAAACGGAAAACCCACGTTTAGACAATATCATCCGGGCAGTCCTGAAAATTTAGTTCGCTAGTCATTTTCATTTTTACCTCAGGGTTATGCGGCTGATTTTTTCAAACATTATGGTTGGACAAGTAAGGAATCTATCCACATTAAACCCGTATCATTTTTCAGACGCATGTAGCATCGTAATATTGAAAAATGCACCTGTTATTTGGTGAAATCAAACCGTAGTCGATTGCTTGTTCATTATCCAACATTCTTGCACAACAAACAACCCGATTTTTTCTGTTCATCAGTGTGATCTGTTTGCATTAATAATCCGAGAATCACTTTCAAACATTATGTCAAACGGTTGTGTTCTACATCGCTGTGTTCTTCTCGTACATCTGAAGCGCATACGCTGGGTAATAGGGAACCGGTACACACGATTTGTAGTAGATCCCCGCATAATCGACTATCGCAGTCACAGAAAGTAAATAAAACGATATTTCATATCATATGGGGATTTGAAAAAATTTTGCGCAAGTGTTATCCAGCGTGTGAAGTATGAACCTGAGTATACCAGTTTTTCTGTACACGGCTTCTCTGCACTACCTTTATTGACAGTAAGCAGTTGGTTTACCTAATGAGTTCAGTGGACTCAACATTTTGGTTTTGGACATGGAAAGAGGGACACCAAGTGGCTGTCAATATGCAAAGGAGGGAACAGAAAATTCGTAAAAATTCCCAGTTCTGAGATAGTAGCAATTAAGGACAAATTCTTGCTGTCTTACTATATTTTAGAAGAAGCATCCATGAAAGACTATTAGTAACTTGGTAAATACATTTTGTTTGAACCTATCTTGTACATGAGAATTTCCCTGATAAACCAAACTGAAGAACCGTACTGACTTATATGTTGCCAAAGTTCATGCCATCGAAACGATAACCGAACAAGAGTAGTGACAAATGAATGAAGATACCACTTCGGTTGAAAGTATTTCTATTACTATCCGAACGAGTCTAACCGAAACTGACGTATAAGACCTGACAGATTAAATGAAGCGTAATTTTTACCCCACTTCTCATTTCAAAATATGTCGCATCTGGTACCAATAGGCAGTCAACTAGACCAGTGACAATCTCCACCAAAGTACCAAACAATGACCACTTACTGAGCAATTGCAAACAAGTCATCTTCACTTATAAGAACCACTCACATGTTGTAAAGTGACATTAGCTGCAGCAATTTAATTCGCTGATGATCTAGCGAAACAGAGTTGGGTAAACACGCGTTGGGAGCAGTAGCTGACATAGGCAAGTAAATTTTAGTTGAAAATGTAAAGGTTACTGGATTAGTCTTACAGAATTCGGGTAATATAAAGCTGAAGATTAACCGAATTAGACAAGGTGTGGCGAACCAACCGTCAGTTTTAAGTAGAAATGTGTGACATAGAGAAGCATTCATTTGACGACTCACGGGTCCTATGGATGAGGGGTTGTTTGTGCATTTTCTATCCTGGCGTTTGATATTTTGTTTGCACTATAATTGAGCTTTCTATGCAAGAAATTGACATTATTTTTTGTGGGCTTTATGGAGGTTTGTTGGTTACTCCACTCTTCTAAACAGCCCTCTTTTGGTTTTAATGCAATTAGCTGGGGGAACCGCGTTTCCTGCAACAACCACTTTGTACGTCACATTTGGACGGC
The DNA here is from genome assembly GCA_004794785.1 of Opisthorchis felineus. Lineage (NCBI taxonomy): Eukaryota > Metazoa > Platyhelminthes > Trematoda > Opisthorchiida > Opisthorchiidae > Opisthorchis > Opisthorchis felineus. The sequence goes on from SJOL01008653.1 coordinate 211,259, forward strand.
TGGCGTTCGACACCCGAATAATGGCAAGGATATTTGCCACCATGCACTGCTTTTAAAATATCTACGCCTGTTTTCTTGGCAGAACACACCATCTAAGGTTGTTGAAAACTTATGGACGGCTCACGAGCTGTTTTGTGCTTCTTGGGTATCATCATCAACCTTATGTTCTACTTAAACTCCAAATGTACGCAATTGACGAAATGCACTTATTCACAAATTATCTTGGGGTTGGCGAAAAATCTGAAGTTGGAGACTATCAGAGACGAGAGAGTCTCTTGTTAACACCGATCTAATTTACAAGTGCGTTTCCTCGTCATAGTTAATTGTTGTGTTAGTAAAGGCGGAATATACCTTCTTTCATACGCTCGTCTATGAATACTGTACAAGTCATGTCAAATGACAATATTCCCCAGATTTGTTTTAGTCACTTTCAGAAAGAATTCACGACGTTCTGGCAACACAGCCGACTTAGAAAAACACAAAAACTTTCTGAAGATTTCGTACTTTCAACACATCCTCCTCACATCAGCTGGAAAATCTCAAAAGGATAAGGGAAATGTATGTTCAACCTATGGAATTTCCTGCGAGTGGGTAATTTGTCATAAACCTGAATACAGTTATTTTGACTACCGGGAGTTTTTCGTTGTGTTAAGAGATTTCATTTCTTTGAAGTCTAATAAAGGTTCCCGGTAGTTACGACTTTCACAGCGATTGATGAGACCATGTCCGACATACAGCCTCAAAGTTAACCGTCAATAAAGAGTGAGCTCCTTTAGGTGGTCTGCAGACAGTTGATAGCAGTCTCCCGTAAACAACCTGGGCCTTAGTGGTCGATTTTTGAATGTTTTGTCCAGAAGTAACTTTTGCACGTCTAGTGGTGTGAAACAACATCATCCGTGTATTCGGGTTTGTCCCTCAGCTGAATAAATGTTTTTCAAGCGAATAAGCTAGCATTCAGTAAGGCATCGCTTACTCCGCTGAAACAGCCGTATTTATGTATGTAAGAGTCACCGACTTAAAGATCTGTCTACTTTGGTGCTGATTCCCGATCACATCTCCTTCATTCTGAAATTATTCACGAGGTTTTTCGATGTTTCAATGTGATAAGCCAACAAATGTATGTTTTACATGGATGACTAGTGAGGGCAATAGAAATGTTAAAGTTTTGTCGGTTAGGTCGTTCCACAGTTTTGATGAAGTGTTTCACATGAAAATGAGTCCAAATATTTTGCGTGCCTTGTGGCAATGACTGACATTTCCGTGGTAAAGTTCCGACTGTGATTGTCAAATTTACCTTCACCGTTGACTTCCTCAGATGCACAGCTGTTAATTGCAACCTAACCAAAAAAAAGTATGACTCGAAAGGCCTTGCTGCTGTTGCCACCGTATTGCGTACAGTTCACTTGGAGGACCATGTTACCCCATGCTCCAATTTTTGACTGATAAGTGCTCAGTACTGTCTACCCGATTAACGAGTCCTGTATTGGTGAGGAAACCTGCGACCATCTACATAGTGGTGGACTGCAAGTAACGCGAAATGCAGTCTCATTATAGTCTTATTATAAAACGTTTTTATTATGAAAAACCATATGTTGCCAACAACAGCGCATTTCACTCCAAAATGAAACTTTCGGTTGGTCGCTACTAGATTAACAAGACCGTGTAGAATTAGGTCAGTTCAAGGTGTTCTCTCCAACGATCGTTCGGTACTGAGCGAGCCGCATTGAGAGCAATAGAGCCTTATTAACCAAATGGCCAATTGTGTAGTAAATTTACTATGCTCTACTGAGGTGAAATTGGTCTGAACAACTTGAGTGAATACAACAGACGACGGTGATCTGAAAGGGTAGAATAGCAAAGCAACTTAACAAAGTATCACTAAAGTAGGCACTGAAAACTGGTCTCTACTGTATACTGGTATTTTCTGATGATAAATCATTGAAAGTTCAGCGAAAAAGCTGCGGCAGACATAAAGTGTAATGCACACCAATGTAACACCTATGTATTCCGGTGCCCTCAGTTTGTTACGCATTTCAAACACTGTCTGCGAGTCCAAAGCTACGGTTGAGTACACATGGTCGAAGTAGGTGCAACCACTAAATTCAACGGAAAAAGTCATTTAGTCAGATTTCAAATAGAAGTGACCAAGGTACTCGATCACAATAACGACTGTATTATACCGGAGGTCCGAAGGATAAGCAGATTACAATGAGAGATTGTCGGAAGTGTTTGATTCCGACCACTGTTGGATATCACAATGGTCAGAGTAAACCTGAGTAGAATGGCGAGTGATGAGGCAACTAGGACAGACGACAAATTCACTATTTCATTTCTGTTATACGTGTGCATCGGAGAACTTACTCTACATAGCCACACAAAACAAGCGCTTGGTTTGAGTTGTTCGAGGAAACCACCGATCTTCCAACAAACGGATCCCAAGAAGTATTCTCTTGTTTGGAGGAAGTATCTTCCGGGATCTGTGATTTAGGCTTAACGATACTATTCAGGATCGATCCGTCCTAAGGACATTCCTCCCAAGTCAGTTAACGCAAAAATTATTGGCGAATTAATTGGCATTACTGGTCTAAACCTGCTTGAAAAACTTACTCGGGTGAGGTGTTTTGTGCCGAATTTGGTTCGCCATCCGGAGCAGCATTTTTCTGGTTAACCGCTTTAGGACTCTCACGTTCCGCATATAACGGGTCTGACAGAACCGTATTTTCCATTGTCTCTAAATCCTCGACATGGCAAAGCTGCGCCAAGTCTTCCATTTTGAATGGAGCAGTAGCCAAGTTATGGAGCTGATTGAAGTCTATTTGCGTCCATGTCACGTCCAAATCGGATTCGTCACCTGAATTGTTATGAGTAAAAATAACAGATAATTGTTGTGTTAATGATGAGGAATTTTACGTGCACTATTTGATACTGTGGAACCACACAATAATTTTCTGATAAAACGAGGCTGTTTTTTGCCATTTTCAGAAAGTACTCTGAGATGCGGCACCAATGCATAAAAAACAATGCACTTATACGGTAAGTGAACTTCGTGTTGATACTTTTAGACTAGGGCCAGTAAAATAATGAGATACAAGAGTGGAGTGGTCGAAAGTGGTCAAAACTTCCGTAGGACTTGTAAGATGCACACTAGTTTTAAACCCCATCTGTACAGTGTTTCTTGGCTTTGCGGTCTAACTTGGAACCAATTAAAAAGTGAAATATTTGTTGGATTTTTTCCAGGCCCCTCAAAGCTACCAAAAAAATAATGAGACTTTTTCCCGCAATCTATTTATCTCTCTTAACAGTGCCCAATTTACTTTCTTAGCTAATCAGAACTGGCCGGCTGCTAACAACTTGCACATGTACTGCTTCCGGTTGGCCCCTCCTGAGGCTCCTCGGATTCTCAAATTAAATGGAATGTTGACTTTTGACTTTACTAAAACTGTACACACGTCTAAAACTCAATGAACCACCCCTTTTTCGTATATTATTGACTTAACCCAGTAGAGTTTGCGGTGCATAGACTGTTCTACGATTCTGCTGTGAATGCATCAAAAAATCGTCTTTAATTCCGGATATAAGTAGTGTGAATCACTTTCCGAAATTTCAAAGGCAGCCCAATATACTGATGCCATGCAGGAATTCACCTTCAGTGGAGGGTCATTTTTGTTCCTTCCTTCTGAGTGGGGGGTTGTGACATTTGGCTCGTAACTTACTCGCTTTCGACTTGAAAGTTTGGAAGATCCTTTTTACTGTGGGATTTCAGTGCCATATATTTTTCGATGGTGCCAACCATAATAAAGATTGTTGTTGATTCAGATTAAACACTATGGTAAAATAAGATCCGATACCTTGGTAAAAGTGAAGGTGATAATCCTTGTTACTCCGTTTCTCATGCGTTCACGTCCGCCCTTACGCAAGTGTAAGTTGTGTAGTTGATGTTTGTTTTTGCACTTCAAGGAACAGTTTTCTTCCGCGAAATTTACCAAAACATCATTGATATTCCCCAGTAAGCAGCACTGAGATCTACTGCGTGTCCCACAAAAATGTAAACGTAGGCTAACCCTACTGGTGTGTTGCTGAAAGACACGAACCCGGTTTGTTGAATGCAACTAGAATGTGGGTTCCTACTCATCTGAGTTAAAGAATAGTTCACTGTCGTCACTGCCTCAAAACTGCATCCACCCGGGAATATTTGGTCAGTTACGAGGATATGACCAGACTCCTGCCTCTATAGAATTAATTAGCTGTCGGAAGTTACAGTATGGATGAATGGTTAACAGTTTACTTGCTGTTGCTGCAGTTCCCGTTCTAGCGTACGAGCTACATTCTCCTCACTTTCTTTGGTCGAAGACAGTCGACCATAAAGCGGCCAACCGATGTCAGTGGCTTTCTTGCCGTTAGCTTTTATCCAGATTGTATAACTGAGTGTTTAAGTTGTAGGCACTTTAGATTTTTGTTATAGACTAGCCCTAGATCTTCCTTCTCGTCCCACTTTTATTCTCTCCATTATTTTTATAGATCAACCTGACTGTACCACGGTGAAACGCTGGAGTTCCCCTTTGGTGCTGCTTTTGGTGATCATGATGATGGCGGTAGTTGATCGCAAATTGCACAGAGAAAATTCAATTCACACTTACAAATACTCAGAAAAACTGGGAAAAAACCGGCAGCACAAGCGTCCCTGGTATTGGCTGGATGCTATTTCTTGCAAAGTCACCAGCAGAACACTGGGGGCTTGGAGACCCCATTCTGAAAGATGGTTCTTAACCACAACGTCACAGGCAAAATTAGGAAGTCTGGCAGCTAAACAAAAATCAGTATGGTTGTGAGAAAAAATGAATTCTTGCCCTTGGAGCTCTACAGCACTATTTGACACTACTGACCATCGTTATGATAAAATTTAAGGCACTCGCTCAACCTTATATGTTAGCAGCGAACTTTGCACGCACAACAGACTACAGCTCTTTTTTGCGCTACAGAGACACCGTTCTAGGATTTTCGTCCAGACTGCAGCCCTTTTGCCGCTATGCCTCATTTGGTTACCATCTTTATCTTCGATTAATTTTCTGTATCCGATTCCATGAATAACATACGAAGAAGCATGCAGAACGGCATTGCAAGCCAGTCTGCCTACGGTTGTGGCTTAACGCTGGAAATGATGATGGTAGCGTTGCGTAAGGTTTCTTTCAAGGTGATCGTCCTGTAAGTCGGGCGACCCGAGCATATTTTTATCAGCTCGTTTTCACGTTTGAATATAAGTTTCTTCTTCAAATATGATTAGATTTGGCTACATTTATAATGTTGGAACAGACCTTGAAGAAGGAACAATGATTAGTGACAATGTATCATAGTAGGAATACATATGACCTTCAACACACTCTCAATGGCCTTACTTTGGGGAGGTGAATTTTTTTTATTGCAACAGAAAATGGATTAGATAACCAACCTGTTTCATTATTCTTTGAAGGTGATATTGCTGACGTGTGATCTTTCGCAAGCTTTGTCAGCCTAGGTGGTGTCTGAGATCGTCTGTGTTTACGTAGCATTAGACGTTCTGCATAGGTTAGGGATGGGCTGAAAATAATCTTTGGAGACGGAGGCCGTTCTGATGATGTGCCACGGGACTTCGTGGAAACCGTCGGCCTCCTGCCAAGGCCGTCTGCATATCGACTCTTTGTTTGTGCCACACACGTTTCTTGCGTAATTGGTGATCTTGATTGTGCTTGAAAGTCGCAGGTTTCCCTGCCAGATTCCAAACAATCTGAGTTGGACTGAAAAGAATAAGAACACAGAGTAGAATAATGGCTGTCTTCACGGCCTGTATGGAAAAAATGACCCTTAAGAGCCCTAATTTCTCAAAATCTATGTTATCGCAATGCGCACGAGTGATAGGAATGTAGAAAAGTTTGCTGGCAATCAGCTGATATTTTATTCAAGGCTTGAGTGTGCTCATCTAAGTAGCACGGCTCTAAATGTGGACTGTCCTTATTTGCTTTATCTTTCATCCGAGACATATTAAAATACTAAATAGCTAAATGATGTCCAAACGTCAACATTATTTTCTGTAGAAGAATATGGGATGTAATCAGGGTGCTCTTATTTTGGAGTACGCAACCTCCCATGAGATTGAGTGTTGTTTTAAATAGTGCATGAACTGTACACAAAATGTTGTCTAGTTGAAAATAGCCGACTATTCTTAGCAATAATAAACGGAAATCCGTTTGAGCTGATACTGCGATCAAATTTAGTTAATGTAGTAGGCCGCCTGACAAAACCTTTATGAACAAAAAGCTAGCTTTCTGCGTCAGCCAATACCCTGTGTCTAACCTAACGGCGAACTCCGTGAGAGGCAAGACAGATCGTTTTATAGGTTGACGTGCTTTTTAGAGAAGCATCACGTAAGAGCATCTGGAAATTCAGTCTATTTTGTAGTATGTGACGAGTACTCACAGTCATTTAATCGGTTATTTTCACAGAGACCCATAACACGTGGGCAGTTTTCTCCTATAGATCAAACAACCAAAGTTGTTTTCACTTGAATAGGACTGACGTTATACAATAAAGGCCGCGACTCTCCACACAGGGTAATTTCGATCTTAAATACAGGTCCGGAAAAAGAAAAGTTACACGTAAAACTAAATATTAATAAACCATTGTCGTTATTTTATCAAAAGTAAAGAAAGGCAAAGTCAAAGACAAAAAAAGGACAAGTTAGGGGCTATTGTTATAAAACCAAATAAGCCTCTAGCACTTTGAAGTCTTCTACCACGGGGATGCTGTTGGTAAGCAATAAGCCAGCGGAAAACATGTTTTGGTTTTCCTGTTCACACGATTAAATGGCCCGTTGTTGTTATTGTTCACTTGAAACTCTACCGGTCGGTCAGCAATATAGCAGTAAAAAATAATCGCGTAAGTTGTTTCCACATTCCTATCATCTTGCAGCTGTTTTTTTCTGATCTGACTTCCACCACCGGGTTTATTCGCACTTTTCTTTGGCGAACACTCAACTGCCACTGATTAATCGCCAGTTGCCTTACTTGTCACAGGAGGAGCAGTTCAGAACCATTTACGGCTGAGGTCATGGAATGAAGTGTCTTTAGAACCTCTCATGTTTTTGAAAAACTTTCCCTTCTGCACTGCTTTTTTTCACGTACAAATTTCAGGTTTTAACTGTTTTGGTTTATGTCTTTTGTGCAGAACAAGAACGATGCATTCCGAGGAAAAGAGGACGGAACATTCAAACAAGAATAATTGCAGACAAAAGTGGCTACATTCCGGTCCGCGGAGGAGCGCTGGATATGTGTAAACTCCGAGACGATTGATACATTCGATCTGACAAGGTACAACTGGTGGCAGCTCCTTAAGTTCAATGAAGCAGGTTGCAACAGCTGCAGAGGTTGTGCTACCGGTTTCTGGTGAAGTCCTAGGAGAGTCATCACCATCGTGTTCAGCAGTAAGAAGTATTTTCTTGTTGAGTAATGGTTATAGCTGCCACAATTTTGTTTGAGAATAATTTGGGGAAGCAAGGAAAGAAAGCTACATACTGAAGACAGCAGCTGATATAGTTGATCCTTGAATACGGAGGTTTTTTGTAAAAATGTCTCTGAATGTTTGCAAGACCATGTGGCGCTTTGTATTTAAGAGTTAAACCGGATAGCATGAATAGTTTGTGCTAACCTTGAAGTGTGTCAAGCTGTCAGATACCAGCAGGCATACTATGATCATTCTTGTAATCACCCGTACATATTTCAGAGTGGAGATCGACCTGGAAGAACAAAAATCACTTGTCGACTTGAGCATAAACCTTGATAATTGTGAAAAAATGAAGACAAATTTGCCATATTCCTCCAGACCAGAAAGTGTCAATCAAGGATGTTTGCGATAAAGCTACGGATGCTGAAAGTCGGAAAAATAGAGAAAACCTGCGTCGCCTGTCTTGGAATCAGTGAAAGTAATAGAGGGTGCCGTGGTGTTCATCAGACATCGAAGATAATTATGTACCGGAATAACTGAAACCCTTCAAATATTCTGAGTCGCGTGCAATTAGAAGCCAAAAGACGGCAAACTGTCAAATGAAATGTCGAGATAACATCATCATCATCATTGACAGCATGATATCAGTGTTCAGTACTGATGCTTTGCTGCCGTACGGCCATGATTCACTTTGAAGCATTAGTTTGAAGAGAGGAATAAAAGTAGACGGAGAAGGGATTAAGGGCTATGCTATCACAATAATTTCTAGGTATCTGTATCTCCTGACACTCACAGGACCGTTCAATCCTTTTTAACGCTCTAGGTTAGTCTGTTGTTAAGATATTGTACACACCTATTGGCGCCCTATTGGCCGTATGCAGATGTTCTGCGTTTGCATACCGGAACAAGCCGGGATTTCTGGTTGGGTTTAATTTCGGGCCAGCTTCGTGGTTCTTCAAATTTTAGAAAAGCGTACTTGATATAAATTCGTAGTTGCGATTTTTGTGTTACCGGATCATTAATAGCCAAGAACCCGGTAAGTAGAAGTGCTGGCAGTAGTTTTTGAAATTCTTCTACGCTGTCTGAAAGTTCACTACATCTTGCTGCACAGCGAGATGTACCATGAGGAAGCGAGTTGGCAACAACCGAGAGCCGTTTCCATTCAGTCGTATCGTGTTTGCTATCCAGATATCAAGAAATGCACAAGAAAAAACTTGCTCAAAGGAGACCACCTGTATGGCTTTGTAGAAGCATGTGAGATACTGCAGTTGTGATTCTACATATTTTTCCTTTTTGCACTTCCTAATTATATAAAGTTATACCTAAGCCCAGTCCGAACTCCCCACACGTTAGCATCTTAAACCTGCTTGTGAAATCACGAGGCATATATTCTGTCAGCCTTGGCTTCCATACAATTGACGGCTCGTTTGAAATAACATACGAGTTGGAAATTTGGACTGCCATAGAAACTTGCTTTATTTACTCATATTTGTACGTAGTCTGACTATACAGCAAGTTATTTTTACGTTATTCATCGACCTTCGAGAGTTTCTTTGACTTGTACTACCATTGGTATCTCTGTAAGGCGACATTATCTTCTGTCACCCCACTCTAATATTAATCAAGTGGAGTAGATTCTTTCCTACTAAGTATTAAGTTCTGGGGCGTGACATTTGGTTTCCTGCGGAACCTGCGAGTTGTCTCAAATTTTGAGAAGCGTGCATCCATTTTTGGTGGCATATTTATTCATATTATGATTTCACATACACTAAGTGAAGCAAGCAGGCAACTGATGGATAAAATTGTGTCGGTTAAGTGCCCTAATGGTTTGTGGCATTTCAATGTTCAGCCAGAGACAGGCAGCCGATTGAAACAATCGAACAACATCAAAGTCAAAGGTATGTTACCTACAGGACAAAGTATGCTGCCTGAAACGTATCCACTAGGTTGCGTAAAATGTTGGTTTGCGATCATACTGGTGAGACTTATGGTGTATCGTGAAGTGTGACGTGTACTGTCAGAGACCCGAGCGTCTATCTATTCTGTGAACATAAATTTGGAGTTAGCCTTGTTGGTCCCGACGAAATTCCAAACAAATGGCGTGCACGTAAATCACCCCACTAGCTAGGGCTCTTTGGGTAAATATGCTAATGTACATCATGCGGCTTTTTGACAATCAGTGGCAGCCTAATGCCAATAAACGTACCAGATGGCGCATATACAGAGTTACAGTAGACGGTTTGGAGAACGGGCTTCACGTCAAACTGACTACTTGAATCTGAGTCCAAATATTTCTTATTTTTCACTCATCAGTTCAATGCACATGATGGCAAGAACTCACACCAAGAGGGTCCAAGGTACTATGGATGCTTGGTGAAGCACTTCATGCATGGAGTTCTAATCCGATAAATACCTAACCGACGCCGACTAGTCAGTCAGTTGTGGCCGTTTATGAGACGTGTAGGCGCACCATCCACTGGCAAACCGTTTGCTACTGGATTCTCTTCTGCTTGTGATGAACCAAATTCGGTGCACAAACAACTACGACACTTTGTGGAAGAGATGCAGGAGGCCTTGCCAACTAGTTGGTGAGCGTTATATACGCGTTTGGCTCTAACATGCGTGCAGCAAGTAGAAAGTCATGTAGACTACGTTGTTACTGACAGATGTTACTGAAGAGGTATTTGACACTCATCTAATAGGATGCCTTTCCCGGAATCCGGGTGCTCACTTGAACTGATAAAGACTTTTGAGCCCACTCCGTTGATGACCACCAACAGAGACCAACAATGCCAACCAAGTTGCCAGCTGATACGGCCCGGTAGTTTCCTCTGGATGTTGCATTTATTTTCCATAGGTGCTTTCAAGAGGATGCTAAGCCTCCAGTTTCAGGAGTATAAATGCGCCAGATAGACGACTGGTTATTTAAACTTGTACAACAAGTGACGGTAGATTTTCCGCAAAAGTGTTCTTTGTTTCGGCGTCGTTATTGTTGAAGAGTTGGCGCATTCCCGAAGTCCCCCCATTAACTCAGGCATATGACTTTTTATGCTATTTTACCCCTCTATGTTTCACGACTTATTTTAATTATTCCTTATTATTCGGTTGTTGTCGTATTTCAGGCTACACCTATCTACGTGTGGCGCATTTTCTGTTGATACGGTTTAATAACGGTTTGCCTACATTTACGATGTGGATCAACTAATTTATGGTGCGCAGTACATCCAGTGTGCATTACACATCAAAGAAGGTACTTTAATCCCAGTCCCAAATGTATGCGCAATGCTGATGATTCCCAATAAGAATCAAACAGCTGTAGAGTGCTTTTTGAATTTTTAGCGTGGGGTGACTTCGTTGACAGAATGAAATCCTAACTGAAAACTACAAATCTCCTCACACTGTCAGCAACCCACAGGTAGCCCAAATAAAAAATAATTTCACAAGATGAGTGAACATTTTATCTGAGGAGTCGTCAACACGTGACCACGTAAAGTGGCATTTGTGTTTGAATGAGGAATGGCAGTATGTTCTGTCCAAGTGTGAACTAATTGCTTTACTGATTAGCTGCCCGTAACCAAACATTCAGAAGTTCAACCACTGGCCGGAAATTCATTGGTTTGGAACTCTCTAAGTTTCATTAGATGTGCATCTCTGGTTACTCCAAAAGGGTTAAATAACTGTGCATTGTTTATCGGATTTCTTCGACAGATTGGCTTAATTGAAAGGACAAATTTTAATTGGATATTATGATTTGGCCAAATCGCTGCACACCAAATTACTGCTGGATTTTCACTCGCAAGACCAGATTGTCTAACAAGATCTCCTATGACTGTAAAGTTAATTTAAGTCATACATACGTGTTTTGTCCCACGTACGCACCAAACGTAATGCTCTGGAGTGCTTTTGTTACATATATATGCATATATATATATATATATATATTATAATCCCCAGGAGACGAAAATGAACTGGAGCAGGAGGAATAACAAAACATCTTTTATGGGAATTCCAGCCTAAAGTGCTATGTGAGGTACGTTATTCACACATTTTAGTGGCTGTATGACGTTCTGATTACATTTTTTCGGATTAACCTGGTTGTATATTTCTTTCTTGGTCACCAGTTATGGTCCGAATAAAGACATTTGATCCAGCTAATCAAAGGCAACTTTCCAAATTTTATTCATAGGTGATTTTGGTGACCAACAGTCATCCAGATACATGTAACGTGCAACAGATGAGAACGGCGGAGAGGGTTGCTGCTTCCTATATACGTTGCATGTCACTAGTAAACTGCTTCACAATTTAGACAGTGGTATCCGCGCCAGAAACAGCTTATCGTGCCGAGCTGGTTTCTCCGTCTTTATATTCACTAGCACGTTTCGTCCACCAAACATTGAGTTATTTATGTGTAGAATTCAGGAAAAATTAACGCTCATTTTTGCTTACGTAGAAATTTTCGTGACATAAGAATCTGGTAACTGGTGGAGACCTTTTAGAAGAGTCAACCGAATGGACTGTGTTGGTTGAATTATTTCTAGTTTAGGCTGGGCCTACATTAGAGTAAGAGTCCGTAATACTATCAACTGCGTTGTGTATCATAGGAAAATAACATGTCGTTTCACTAATAAGATTCGAAAGGGGGATTTGCGTCCAATTTTAGTGGTCAGATCAAATTCGACACAGGCCTGTTTTGGAATATGATCGGTAAGTGTTGCATGCTTCGTTTGGACACCGTACAAGCCCCCGCGTGTGCGTGTGAAAGCGGTGCTCAGCCTGATAAATTTAGCTTCCATCTCGCCATCAATTTTGTCTATTTCCGATGCACCAAATGCAGGGCACACCTACTAGAGCAAATAGAGATCGTCGGCACCCGAATGGCAGCAAGGATGCAATAGCGCTAAGTAGCAAGGCTTTATATGCTTGAATGCGGGCGCCATCGGGCCGGTTTGCTACTCTTTTTCAAGGTTGTGAAACAGAAGCGACACGCGAGGATATGGTATTCGCTCCCATCTACATATACAACACCAACAAGCAGCCAGGTTTACAAACTGAAAGTCCAGCGGACACACATGCCTACTGACTCTCCATGAGAGCGAGAAAGAAGCGAAACTAATGCTGACCGCATACGTCCGAGGCTGCGATGTTGAAAATGATCAAACCTCTGCACGATGACCATTTCGGTGGCCTCACTGGGGCGATGTCGGGAGATGAGACTCGTTTTCGTCATCGTCGTCCGGCTGTAACAACCTTTGGGTATCTAGTTGCCATTCTGCCCGGTGGAAGGGTTGAGAAACTACCAGGTGGTCCAAACCTAGAAGGCAGCAGTCGAGATGCCGGGGGTGAAACCTTCTAGTCAATAAGTTCTCGAGATCGACAGAAGCCCCCTTACTCGTTACCAGATTGCTGAGAAAGCGAAAAACCCAACCCGTTGTCCTCTGATAATCAGAATGACAATCAGAATGCGTCTACTGTGAAACTGAGTACTTCATTAAACAAAAGTCAAACTTACCGGCATTCTGCCGTCATATGGTACGTCTCTATCCGGCTGATTGTCGAAAAGTTTGTTTTCCAGAATGATAGTTCGCATTGGTCTAGTAGAATAACACTGAATTATGTTAAAACGTTCCAAATCAAAGATTACTGAAAGTGGGAGAGAATGATGTCTTCTCATGGCCCCTTTTATGTGAAATCTTGCAAAACACTTGGCACAATAATCCTCGTTACATTCTTGGCAGGACTGCACAGAGTTTATCCTATGGAATTTAACTTACCACTGCTGCACACTTCGCTTCACATTGTCCACATTTAATCTGTTCCATGTGCACTTTATTTGACGAATCGCACCCCGGATCTCCACTACATTCATTTGTCAGTTTATTGACGATATTTTTGTACACATCGTCACTAACGGGCTTAAAAGCTGCATAAATGAATAAAACAGAATAAATAACGCACATTGTTCCTCACGCTGAAGTGTTCTCAGCTTGACCCTTTCGAGCTACAAAGATGAGATGAGTTCCTCTCTGAAAAAATGTGTCATTACATCAAAAATCCTGTTAACTTTCACAGTGGACGTAGAGCGTTCTTTTGGGATGCTACCCGCCCAGATGTATTCTGACGATCCACTTTATAATTAGTCATTCTCTTGTGTTACTCACTTATTTGTTGGGAGTTTCTTTAACTCCGTATTTAATACGGATTTCAGCATGGAAAGTCGTTCCTCCATTCTTTTCGTCTCGCTTTCCAGCTGTTCGTTTTCATCCTGCTTTTTCTTCAGGGCACTATATAGCATTGGAGAGAATCACAAAATTTACAGTACGTATATGTACGTACGATCTCCTGTCAACCTTACGCATTTTCCTTGTAGCGCTATTTGTGAGCCATGACGACGCTTATCGTTTCAGTTCAGTAGTACGCCGAACGGATTTCAGAATCGCAATCAGGAGCCGGTCACAGTATCTGTCATGGGCTCGTCTAAAACTTTGTGCCAGTCGTAGGGTTTCCTCTAGGCCTCGACGGACAAATTCAATACGGAAGCACATGTTGAACTCAAGCATTCATGATTCTTGCCTGGAGGGGAAATTAAATAGGTTCCATAGGACGCACGATTATGAAGTCAAATACCCGTAGACTTCAACCGGCGGTTGTCGCTTCTCCTGGTAGATTCGGAATGAGTGGCTTAAAATAATGGCGACAGCTGTCCTCCACTAATTTTTATTGTGAGTGTCAAGATAGTAGGCGAATGAAACAAATAACCGTGGGGGAAATGGACATATTCACGCTGCAGTCTATCAGGTGAAGAAGTGTATAATAATAATAATAATAATAATAATAATAACGTTTATTCCCAACTTGTGGGTGGCATACCGTCAAGAATGATTCTAATGTTACAGTCAGAATAAAAGCGTGATTGGTGGGGTTTGTGGATACAGGGGATTGCGCGGAAAATGGACAGTGTCATAAACAGGGAGCACAAACAATAATAATAATAGGTTTATTTCCCAACTTGTGGGGAGCACGCCGATTGAGGCATGATCGGGTTGTTACAACCTGAACGCGGGAGGCAACAACTCAACCGGGAGGAAGTTACAACCGATGAGGCATTCTTATTGCGTGAAAAGTCACCGCAGTTGTGGGAACCGAAAGAACAAAACGAGAACAATGAGGTACGACTAGTTTAAAGATGAAGCCGACTAACCTGAACTACAACTGAAAACCGTTGCTGGCCATGAGTGACCTTGGGTGGTCGCATACACGTTTGCTGCGAGTAGTGTGCCTTGGGAGTACGCGAGTATGCAAGTGAAGGTGGGATAAATAGTAGCAGCAAACTCTTCATCCTATGTTTGCTCTTTGGAATGAGTTAATATCGGTATCATTATTTTGCGAGTAATTCATGAAGGAAACCATTGAGATTTCGCTCGAAATAACGTAGGAAATGACACACCCTGTCAGCTGGTTAAGTCAGTCTCGGAGGGATGGCACGACTGAGGACGCCTAGTTTCTTCTGAGGCGGGTAGTGTACCTTTTGTGAAAGGCTGGGCCCATGGAGAGAGACAGGGGTGAATAAGAGTTGCAAAATGAGCGAACATGTCGTTAAGGGCTTCATCAGTGTTGATCAGGCAGCCGCGAAGTCGACGACACTTGGGATGAGATAGGTTGAGGCTAGGTGGTCAATGTAACTTTAGGGAATTGTATAGCACCGCAAGAGTTACGGTAACTCCCCAGTTAGCACGCGTCCGCGCCTGGGTGCAGAACCTGTGCGGAATCTGTGCAGAACTTCTGCACTAATGGAACACTTTTAAGCCGAGGGGAATCGAGATATTTAGGAGGCGTCAAAGCTTCCTTATTTGTCTCGCAGGAATAAAAAACCACAATGTCCTGCATCTCGGGTGCCTACGGAATGTAACCTGTCGACCGATTTAAATGATTTTGTTTTAGTGTGCAGCGCCATTATTCGTGGGAAGCTCTGCGTTCTGCTTGTCCTCACGTGTGGCTTAGAGGGTGAGTTTTGCTGTACTGTCATATGCTTTATACCTGGTGCGTTAAAGTGTACAAAAATTGTCGACGACATTTTTTCATTTCAAGTAATCGTCAATGCGCTCGAAATTCCTTCGTATTGAGCGCAGAGGCTCTTCAAGATCAATGTTATTTAGGAAAGTACGTCAGGCGGTTGCTGAAACCGGCTATTTTCGTTGCCCCACAGATGAATGCGTCCACACTGCCTTTGGTCGAATCTCTGAGAGTGAGATTCATAAGTAATCAGGCGATAAGTTCCAGATATGCCGCAGTTGACTGTCCCAGGGGATGAAATATTCTGTGCGTTACCACGCTGTTCGCCGGCGGTTTCACCAATCCCAGTTATCAGTACTTCGGCACTAGAAGGCCATTCACCACTGCGGTCCCTGGAGAACCTCTCGGCCACTACAGACAACACAGCTTTTTGCCGCAAGATGGCCCAGTGCAATTCATTGAAGGGATCAGCCCGTATGTTTTGCTTGCACTTATATTACTTTTCAACAGTGTCCTTTTTTAACTATTCACAGCCGCCTAGGAATATTTTAACGGCTGTTCGTCGGATGGCTCGAAGACTAAACCTACCTTTATCCGGCTCAGCCGTTGTGTTGGGCGAACTCAGGTACTTTTTTCGACTCTTCCGAAGGATCCACGAACTGCAGTGGAAACTCCCCGTCGGTGCTGAGTGCGGCAGAATGCTGGTGGGATATACATCCACCTTGGGTTGAAAGCAGGTTTGCCGCGGCAGCTCCGTGAAATTCCTACTGCGATAACCAATGTGGATATTCAAATGAACGTTGATGACATTCGGGCATGCAACAACTCGCGTACCCAGCTGTGGCCCATACTCTCCCATATAATCTCCCCTTTCCTCGGTCAGCCTTTGGTATATGCCGTTGGTATATACCGTGGTAAGAACAAGCCGAATGATGCTCAACGGTTGATGTCCGACACAGTCATTGAGTTGTTGGACGCCTTGGTGAACGGTGTCTTTGGAATTTACCACATTCACACCGTCCGTCTTTCATGTATTGTTTGTGACAGTCCTGCTAAGGCATTTTTGAAGCAAGGTAAGGGGCATACGGGATATTACGGCTGTGATCATTGTACACAGAAGGGTATATACACTGGCACACTAATGACTTTTCCTTCGTTAAAAGCCCCCTTACGTCGTAACTGTGATTTCCGGACCCGAAAGCAAGAGAAGCACCATACATGTCCCGGTCCGATGGATGAATTGATTTTTCCCATGATTGACGGTTTCCCACCAGATTACATGCACGGCGTGTGTTTTGGTTTGGTGCGAAAACTCCTCCTCTTACTCTGATCTATGCCAATTGGACACACGGGCTAGGCCTTCTTTGGAGTCCTGGAGCCTACAGAATGATGCAACTGAGCAACAGAGTGTGGTACTAAGTGCAGATTTTCCTCGAAAATATCGAGGTGTGGTGGACCTGGATCGGTGGAAGGCCTCTGAGCTACGACAGTTTCTTCTGCACATAGGACCCGTTGTGTTACGAGATATTTTACATCCTGACGTTTGCGACTGCTTCATGTGTTTTTCTGTAACCACTTTTATGGGCCATTCGCCTTTTTTCACAACACTATGCTGATTTTTTAATTGATGTTTCCAAGGTTGCCATTTCAAAGCTTCCTTGCGCATACGGACATTCTTCTCTGGAATTTCTTATTTGGAACTTTTTTTCAGCCATGTACGCTGTTCTGATTTTCGAGGAAAACTCCGTTGGGATAGTGCATGAATCGTGGTTCGTACCACCAGATTCAGTCCTTTGGCCCTCGTGCACGACAAGTATTTTATATGCCAACTTTCTGAGGGGCACCATACCAAGGTGTCCACTAAAGTCTTGCATGTACAAAGTGTTCCGGTGCTGCAGTAAGTTCACGTTCATTTTAAAAATTTTTTAGAAACTTTTGCGGATGCACTGTGTGCCCAGCAAGAAGCCCTTGATTCCAGGCATACGTCTTCCGCAGAGCAACATGATGAAGGACTTGTACGGGCATCCAAGCGCAAACAGTATGTTTACCAATCATATTACGATGGTTGCAGTAAAGAGAGACAGCTGCCGTCTGATTTTACAGACGGATCGGACCATGGTTCCAGTGGTGATACCACTTTGTTTACGAACGTGGTCATAAGCCCACCAGCTCCAAAGAGACTGTACCTTCCTCCCGCACCAACTAACTTTTCAACCTGTTAATTCCCTATCTTTAGATGTATCAATAACGGCCTCGGACATTAGCAACATTCCTGTTTCTGACGCGCCACCTGTCCCGGGTGATGCCCTGATGATACGTAGGACATACGTTTTAGTTCGTTACGACCATCTAAATTCTATCAGCAACTCCACATATACGACACTCCCTGCCGTGGACGATCCAGATCCACGTAGTTCTACGCCGCTTCTCAGGTCTTTTTACATATTATGTACTTTAATTACTAGGACGAACTCCCCAAATTCAAAGGTCAATGAAATCCCCGAAGACCTGCCCACCCTCGTTCTCAGTGAGTAAATTACCATGTTTTAACTAAACTATCTGATAGAGAATTTGGAGCGAATTTACTCGTTGCTCCAGAGACTGCATATGAAACTGGATACTTTAGTACCCACAAGCAGTTCTCAGGCGCTCAATGAGCTCCTTTTACCCATGTCATCCACGGATGAACTCCGGAGGTATGAAGAACACCTCAGAGATGGTCCGCGCTATGCACAGCTGGTAAGTATTTGTCGTAGTCACGATGACTGATTTCAAAAAGGTGGAAAGTTGGCTCCTGCGAGAGGCTGGCGATGTACAACTGTACTTGACCAGCATACTTACACGGAAGTTGGCACCAAGACTCGCCATACTACTTAATTGGCGCGGAATAAATGAAAAAAGAGCCTTCGGGTCGACCAGCCTGGCCCAAGGACTTATTTGTAAGTATAAATATGTCTGGTTATTTTATACTTAGCTCACTGAATGAATTTCAATAACTATAATTTTTTATTGCAGACGCGACAACGGAGAAGTTTCCCAACACCAATACATGGCAGATCAAGGGAATCGTTCATCGCTGGCTAGAAAACGAACGGCAGAAAGTTTGGAAATGCATGCAGAGAGCCACGAAAAATGACAAATGATTCCCTGTAATATTTTCTTTCATTCATATAAAAATTTGTAATTGAAAACACTTATTTATATCCAGGAAGGTAATATGCTGAGGAAAGGTGTGGAGTAGATGGGTTATCGCGGCACGGGAGCATAGTGTTTAGGAAGTTAGCGAATTGTTTAGGGAAATAAATAAATGCCTAGAATGGGCAAAATTCGCGCGCCGGACGACTTTAGCTAAGTGTGGACTGAGTGCAGAAAATTCCTGTGCTGAGTACGGATTTTCCGCACCCGGGTGCGGAAACGTCTGCACCATTTCCGCACCCGGGTGCGGACTGGGTACGGAAGCTTGTTTCAATTCTGCACTGGGTCCGCGCCTTGGTGCAGAAATATGCGGACATTGTGCGGAAATTTCCGCACCCGGGTGCAGATCTGCTGAAGAAATTTCTGCACCGGTGTTAACTGGGTCTAGGCTGGGCATCCTTTAGTGTCACTTGAGCGGGGAGTTCCAGTTGGACTGCTGCGAGCAAACTGAGATCAAACTCAGGTTTAGTAACCCGTGCCGAATCTGTGGGTTCCGTTGGCTCTGTGGGATTGTATATGAGCAGAATGCCAAAGGCGCGTAGTTTGGCCTTTGCAATTTGTCACTTTTCGCCACAGGTTCTAGTCGCCTATCCGAAAGTGGAAAAAAGATTACCTGAGCTTCGCCGCTAGCGATGGTGGGCCTAAGGTGTGATCAACTTAAAACCATTTTGAGTGAAGCGATATCGTTAGGTAGATAAGATATCACTCTAGGAGGAATTTGGTCAAGGCAGTGAGCACGAACGTTCTTGTCGGCAGATCTACTTCATTGCCATCGATCTGAGATTTAGACCAGTGTTCCCCGGGAATGTGAGATGTAGGGAAAAGTAGGATACAAGGTCACCCATTTAGGCGTACTTTTTCGAGACATTTGCGCAGATGTTGCTGAAACAACTTACAAATATTTTACTGGTGAGATCGGAGAAAGTCGAAGTTGATGTGGGTCCCTGAAAGGAGAGGGGCTTGGCCGGTATCCAACATGTGATGTTGGATGTTCAAGATTAAGGGCAACATGGGGAAGCGCGAACTCAGGGTCCATAGCCGTTTGACACACGTATGCAGGCTTAAGGCGGTTGTTACTGGGATCGTTACAGTGGCGGAATTAGGCCGTATGGTGAGTATTGAGTGCTTGGAGGAGTTGAAGTACCAGTCAGATTAGGACTGGCGCCAATATCACTGGCCTGGTGTAAAAAGTGTCATTCTATTTTTTTCCCAGCTAGGATGGCTGAGGGTAGGAGCGAGCATCAATTCCGTTGTTTTACGGACCGCGCGTTTTTCTTTTTGTGCTTAAAGTTTGTCAAGGGTGCCTGTGGACGATTGCGCATTTGGCACTGGCGAAGTGTGTGGAAAACAGCTTTCGGGGATATCTTGCAGAGAGAATATTTGGTCGGAAAACGTGTGGTGGAACGTGTATTTGTGTGGGAAATGGGCGCTGGCCATAGAAGGGCCACGTTAGAATGTGCTGGCACCTTGAGATGCAGAGATCGACAATTGTGGCTGACAGGTTACCCCAGAACGGAGTTGAACAGGGCCGGGCCGCGCTGTCAAACTGACCTTGCAGGGGTGTTGCAGGGTTTTGCTTTGTGCCTTGCTTTATGCAGACCCGGTTTGCAATGAAAGCTAGGCCATCTGTGACGCCAAACTTGAGTACGCTTCTCCGGCTTGTACAGCATTTTATCGCTGACTGCCTTCAGACCCACGCACAATAAAAGCTGCTTTCCGATTGTGTTTGAGGGGATAACTGAAATACTGTCTCCCTGTCCATGTCGTTCTCAATTGCTGGTTCCCCTACTGCACAAGCGGAATTTCTTGCAGGCTCATTGTTTGCCTAAACTTTAGGTGAGCACTGATAGTCTAAAGACAGATTGTTACCCCGCACTGGAGCTGCAGTCCATAATGGGGCACATACGTAAACCGTTTACTGGATGGTTCACTAGCTTTGGTAGACAGAGCTCGGTGTGGAAATAGCTCCTGGAGTTTCCAAAGGCGATAAAGGAGACCCGGCAAATGAGGTTGCCGTTCTAAATGCAAAATTCTCTCTGAAGTTGGCGCAGCACTCCATAACGTGTGGTAGATCTACTCGAGTTTAATTGCGGCATGTGGAAAGACGCATGAAGTTATTGTGACACGTTCTCAGGATGTGCAGCACCTATTTACTAAGATGGCACGCTTAGAAACATAACGTATACTTTGTACTTATGGAAGGCTTTTAGACCAGCCTGACAGTGACCACTATGTTCGACTAGCAAAGGCAACTAGGCTGTCGCTTAGCATTGTCCATTGCCTTCCTGTAGACGTGATGCATCCGAAGTACTGCGATGTGTTAAAGACGTTATTGGGCTTCCTAAAATCAGGGTTTTATACGTGACAGACGTACAACTGTTTATAATAATAATAATAATGTTTATTCCCAACTGGTGGGTGGCATACCGTCAGGCATGATCATAATATTACAGTCAAAATAATAAAATGACTGAAGGGTTGTGAGTACAGGGGACTGCATAGAAAAGGGGCAGCGTCATAACCGGTGGGCGTAATACGATAT
>SJOL01008653.1:234730-252004 GCA_004794785.1 Opisthorchis felineus
ATGTGTGCATGAGTGGGTTGTGGAACCAAACAGGTATTTCATTCATTGTTCATTTTCCGACAAGCTATTTGATGTGCATGTACTGCACGTTGTCAGAGGATGCACAATGGTTCTGAGCAGTGAGGAAATAAGGCTAAGGTTACTTAAATAAAGTAGAGCACCAGCCAATAAATAGAGCTGACAGAGTTATTCAGGGATGAGACTAGGCTTGAAAGAACACTTGGGAGGGTAGTTGTCTCAAGCCGGCTAATGGACATGTTAAGACCAAGTAAGAGGACAGTTGGGGTGAGAGCGCAAATTAGAAGGGTTTAGGGCCTGCTTCAAAGGAAGTGTCTAGTGTGAGTTGTGGCGCGAAAAGATGCACGGCTCCCTCAACAGAAAGGCAAGAGTCAAGAGTCCTACGAAAGCCTACATGTGGTGAGATAGTACGGATATGGGAAGGGAGCTTGTTCCATAGTTTGGAATACAGGCAAAGGAAAAAGTTTTGTCTAAAGACAGTTCGACAGGTCGTCAATGGGAGCAAAAATCCAGAGTTGCGGATATTGTAGGGAGGGTAGGAAGAAAATTCAGGACGGCACACAGCTATGTGAGCCCGTTGGTAGATTAGGCGATGAAGAAGGCCTAGGTTGAAACTAGTGGTACATCTGACTGTGGATTTTTTGGAAGCGCTGAGTATTCTGGCGCAGTAACTGGCAGAAACACGTTGAATGCCGAAATATACTACTCTTTCTCGAACCTGAAAAATTTCGCACTACTTGGCCGTCTTATATTTTACGAATGTTTCCCCAGTTTATCCACGGTTATTGATCTACACTCAAGTATCACCGTGTTCGATTCTATGCCTTGCGTGGCACAGTTGTCATCGATGCAATTCAGTAGACAGTTTGCACACCATCACATGCTGAAAGATTTGTTTGTAGGAACTACATTGCCCAGGCCTTTCTCTTCTTGAAATTTAGAATTTCCACTGTTACATCAATTTGTTGCTTTCCCTTTTGTAATTAACAAGAATGCAAGCAAGACAAACAATAAATAATACAAAGCGTCAGCGGCGCAGATATACAATTGCACGTGTGAAATGGTCCATTGATCCGACAGCTTAAGTAGGTTTGTTGTGTGGCGATGAACACACGTAAGTGTAACTCACTTTAGAAGCCGTGCTCACTCCGTTGTGTATTGCTTAACAATAATAGCAATAATATGCCATCCAGCTGGTGGGTGGTGTACCGTAAGACATGATCATATACTCTGCGAGGCTCATGGTTAAGACTGACGTGCAAGGCGTTGCCATCTTCATCTTAGCATGGGGTGCACCACCCAACGTCTACTTCATCAGCCCGACATAACACACGTTCTTCCTTCTTGTTCCCTGAAGTGATTATATACATATAAAATATAAAGACCTTACTAGTTCCCTAATACCAGCAGTCAAGACTAGCGCCTGTTGGTTGATTTGCCGCGCACCATTTGTTGCTTGGAGCTGACAGCAGTGACTTGGTAACTGGCGAACCATACTCTTCCTTTCTGTTAAGTTCACTTAGTGGCTTCCAGCTAAACTACGGTCCCCACGGATTATCTCTAAACCAACCACTCAACCACTCATCATCTGTATGCTGTCTTCACATTATCTCACCACACACATTTTGCACAGCGGAGACCCTCTGATTTGCTTCTTCAAAAACTGCTGCTGCACCCTGTCCAAATCACTCTGTCGTCGCTTGTGCCAACTAGTCCAACGGCTAGCTATCTTGCTCGCTACCTTGGCGGCTAAGTCCCCACTTTTCCAAAATTACGTGACTAACCCTGCTCTGGCCTTGCGCCTTCTGATCGACTGATGGTCAACGCAAAGCATGCGACACAAATCTTACCACCAATTATAGTCCCTCGAATCGCTATTTGAATGTACTGCATACATACGGACTCCCACTAATAATGATTTGCCGTGTGTGCGGCAACCTCAGCTTGTTTTTCGTTGCTAGGTCAGTCAACAAAAATCAAACGTTTTTCACGTTCATTTAACTTGCTATCGTCTACTTTCAGTTATTATTTTCTATTGGACACCGTTTTGACTGACGCCTCCCGGGACCCCCCAGACACTACTGCTCTCATCATATTCCTTCCTCATTTTCCCCCTCCCCAAGCTTCAAACATCGACAGTAGTTGCTACAAACGCTCCTTACGTCCGTCATTCATTCAATCTTGCTGGTTCTTAATTTATGCCTTACTTTCTTCCAACTGAATTAAAACTACTCGTGACCCTACATCGGCCTGACCCTACCTGTGTGAATCCCTTGTCTAACCCAAATCCAGCCGCCACAGGGATGTACATCCCCTGCCCAATTGCCACAACCTTTACGTCCGTTAAGGGGCTGACGGGGACCGAATTATGTCAGTGCAATGATGGCGCGGCACTACCATACCCTGTCTGGTGGCACTCATGCAACTATATTCATCCTACCCCCGACCTTCACCACTCACCCACTCGAGCCTGTAATTGCAACTACGAACAAGCTTTTCACCCAGTCCCAACCGCCTCTGGGACGAGTTCGTTCTAACCCGCCGAGACTTTCTTTCAGGGTTAATCAACCCGGTTTTCCGCTGCAATTTCAGTTTTCCCCTTGCACGGGTTCTACGACTTCACTTACGGCGTTCGTTCGGCCCTATGCATTGGCACTACCTCACATCGAATATATCTTTTACACATGAATTCCCCACAACAGCGACACCAGCGAGTCTACTCAGTTTCAACTGAAACCGTATTTTTGAGACGAAACGTGCCACTTGTCTCCACTTCGACTTCTTCCATCTTCATCTCTGTTTTTGCTTTTTGTGACCCTAGCGATTTACTCAACCGCCCAAGACCACTTATGGCAGGCAACGATATTTCAGTTTTACTTCAAGTCAACTAGCTGCGTCACTGATCTAGTAGTGCCTCATGCTTGATTTTTTTGGTTCCCAAACCTACGCAGACTTTTCACGTAATAATCGTGCCTCGTTGGTTGTACCTCTCACCGCACTGTGTTGTTGATCGCCGCGTTCATGTTGTAACGACCCGATCATGCCTCGATCGGCACGTTCGCTACAACTCGGAAATTAAGCCTACTGGTATTAGTATTACTGTCTCCACGCAGTAACCAAAATAATTTGTGTTTGGTACAAAAGTGACACTATAGCAGTCTGATCCTTGACCACCGGGTGAAGTCCGAGATGTGGTTCTGAATTTAATAGGCCGTTTTTCCTCATTTGTGGTGGTGTGAGTGGTCAGGTAAGTAGCATCTGGTAGGATAAAAAATAATGGTATTGCTTAATCCCAGCTGGCGGGTGGCACACCGTCAGGCATGATCATAATGTTACGGTCAGAATAAAAGCATGACTTGCGGAGTTTGTGGGTACAGGGGATTGCGTGGAAAATGGACAGCGTCACAAGCAGTAGGCATTATCCGCTGTAGACCTGGTCACCTCTAAATTGGCACGGGCAGGGAAGCACAGTTACTACCGATTTTTTGGAGAAAATATCGAGCAACTTCAGATCGTTAAGATTTGAAGGTGGCGGGTAAAACAAGAGGCTTCCTGCCTGACACATGACAAGAAAAGCGTAAACCGCGGAAAATGAGGAACCAGAACATCGGATCTGGTGAAGCAGCAGAGTTGGTGTCATCCGGCGAGTCAACTTGAACCAAAACATAAAACCACCGCTGAGGACTCGTGGCCCTCGACTGTTGGGCTTAAGGCCAGGGCCACGAAAAGCCTAAGTGGGGATGACGAAGTAAAGGGATCAGCAATTCGGATAAATGGTAGCAGCAATCCCAGAGTCATTTTGTACAGTTAGACTGTGGAGACTCACTGGTGTCGCTGTTGTAGTGGAGTCGGGTATGAAAGTTTCTTGGAAGAGTGAGTTGGTGACAACACACAAACCGGAACGCAAGTTGTTCAGAAAAATATTGACTTTGTGAGAGGTACAGGCTGCGAGTCCACCGAAATGTTTAAATCCGAACGAAATATTCAGCAGATTAGAATGAACGCTTCCTGGAGGTGGCTGGGGCCTAGTGAAAATCTTGTCCGTATTTGCAGATAATGAAATGAGTGGGCGAGAGGGTACGGTCAAGAGTAGGAAGGGAACGGTTGCGGGTGTGCTATCAAACTGGGTATGGCAGTGCCGTGCCATCATTGGTCTGACATACTTTGGTTTTTGGACATCCCAGTAACAGACGTCATATTTAAGGTTATTGGGCGGGGATGTGCAATTCTTTGATCAGGGTGGCCAAGGAAACAAAGGTAGAACGAAGCCGATATAAGATCGCAGGTTTTTTCGGTCCGGTTTGGAATCCCTCTGGATGTAGATCATAGGCTATTTGGAGTGGATAACAGCCAAACAGGTCGTCCAAACAAGGTATTGCCGGAATTCAAAGCTTGGAAGGATGGGGAATGGGATGAGATCAGTAAAGCCTGGTGAGTTTTAGGAAACATCAGTTAAGATAATGTGCAATAATATATATAGAGAAAAAAATTAACGTGTACCACTATTAGGGTGGTGACAACAAGTGATTGAATGGGACAGGATAGAGATAGATTTGTGCTTATTAGACTAGCGATCAGCAGGGGTGGGGTTTGATATTAAATTATATTAAAGTACAAGAGATCAGGAGTAAATTGGTGCAAGCACACAGATAGGTGGGTGGTCAGGGAAAACAAACGTATAGGGAGCGACGAGATCGGACTTCCGAGGTGATGGAATAGTTTATCTGGAATTTAATACGTGAGTTGGAAGGTACCATAATTTAGGAGAGGAGGTGAATTTTAGAGAAATAGTCACCAGTCCCCGAAGCGCTGCTATCAGCTTCAAGTTAACAAGTGGTGCACGGCGAAAAGGGCCTTTGGGCACTAGTCTTGCATGCTGGTAGCGGAGGGTTGAGAATCTCATGTATATATATATATATACATATATCTTTGTATGTGTCCACTCCTGGAAGCAGTCGGTTGGTGCGTATGTTTTGTTTGTTTGATGAAGTGGGCTTTGATCTGGTGCAACCACAGTTGTACCGAAGGCAGCTACAGCTCCTCACGTCGATGTAAACCGTGGGGATCACAGAATCTTCAGGCTATCCCATCTGGGTTGTTTTACGAATTTCTTTTTTAAAAGATGGAGGGTTAGTTTTTTCTTTTTTTCCACCGTCTTTAGTTTAAAGCTTTGCCAGCTAAATGGCACAACCGGAACGCGTCCAGCCCAGCAGCAACAAACAGAAAACAACAGTGCTCTTTTCTTGATTTCCTGAATTAAAGGCCTTGCTCAGAACCACCGGCGATGGGCGAGGCACCCGTGCTACTGAGGCGGTGGCGGGTATACGAACGTCCAATGGTGCAACGCAACAGGGCGACCCTCCGTGCAGGAAGTACCGACCACCACACGAGGGTTTCATCCCTCGTGCGCGCTACCAGATCTGCAAGGTGGCATGCCACCATACAGTCATAAGTGCCGCTTGTGCCTTCGTAAAGAACTCCAGCCACCAGATATTTTATCCGGTCAATAGAAAACAGGCCAGTAAAACAGCTCAGCCATTTCTAACAAGCAGACGGCAAACAGTCGCTGGAAAAGGCAGGTCGCGGAGGACGCGAAAGAGGCGGAAGCTACCATTGGGACAATTGGGACAGAACGGAGATGGCCAGAGTGTGTAACCCATGGCTAAACGATGACGAGCGCAAGTCACCGAGCCAGAAAGAGGCGTACCGCAATGTTGTTTGCGTGTGCTTAATGGGTCGTGTGGCGTATAGTACGCTCTCAGTTACGAGAAACTCTGACTTTTGTTTGGTTTGTGCTGGTTAGGAATAGGCAAGACGAGGCACCACTCGTTAGATGATTCAGCTAGTGAATTAGCAGAAAATCTCATGTCTAGACCAGTTTATCTATTCGAAGTTTGAGACGCCCTAGGCCAACCTCGGGGGTGTTGTTATGCCTAGGTGTCTGGTGTAGGGTTGGCGGAGCTAAAAATGAGACCGATGAATGGTTGATAAAAATGAAACGCGGCTTAATAGTGTGAACTAGTGGTTTATAAGAGGCTGGCAATCTTGGATGATTTGGGCAAGTAAGCAGCTGACCAGTTGTATTCGGTCCCGGTCATGACGACTGAGGAAGGTCTTTGAGGGTGTTAGCATGTCGCACACAGCATATGCGTACAAGAGGGTTCAAGGATTTACGAACTGGTGCACGAAATTAAAGCATTCGGCTAAGCGTCCCGGGTGAGGCGGCTTCCGTTTCCTTGAATGGCACCGACGGAAAAAGTATGCAGAACTCCCCTAAAGTCCTCAGCGCAGGGGACAAAGATTTCAACTCGAAAAATCAGATAAAAATCGTCCAAATGTGTTCTGAATTAGGTTCCAGGAGCAGCGTGTGCACAAGTTGGAGACTATCAAATACTATCCTACATACTAATAACCCGAAAGGGGAAATCGTCGTCTAATTTAAGTATAAGCTCTGCGTTTACGACATTTCTTACCATGTCCGCATCGTGCGGTAGTTGGGCCGATGGTGAAAACCATTGAACAAACCTCGTTTGAACAGAGCCTAAGTACTAGGTCTCCTTGGTGGCTACCATATTCTAGGATAACGTTCAAGCCTCTTGAGATGCGTCTCGTAATCAACGGATTTTAGGCCAGCAACCATCTTTGTCGTGGCTCATTGGACACTCGAAAAGAGAGCTGTGTTCTTCTTGCATCGTGAGCACAGAACTTGGTTGATATATTCAGGAAGCAGTCTAACGTGGGCTCCTTAGAGTATCTGAAAGTCTGTGCGAGTAGTTCGGGGTGAATGTGCCACATCGTCCACATACTGAAGAGCGTCTTTTAGGCGGATTTTCATGAACTAAGAAAGCCATGGCTGTAGACAGCCGGACATCTGAATAGTTTTGGTGTCTAACGTCGAAATGTCTCCTGGTCCATTCCCAACATGCGTGGGAAAAAACTCACCGAGCCCCCTCCGAGGGTCATATGGAAGTGCATCTCATCATTCAGTGTAAGATGCCAGCGACCAACACATTGCGGCACCGAAACTAATTTCGAGGGTGCTATCATTGGCACTCCAGGATTTGAAGTCATCCGCAAAAAGTAGACGTGGTCTTGAAAGTACATTTGCACGGCTGTTGACGTATATCGTCGCGAAAAAGAGACTCCTGGAAGAATAATGGGGACCGATGAAGAAGAAAAATAGGTTTAGGCGACTTTTCCTTCGAACGTTCCATCTGATTGAAACTCCACAATCCAGCGTAGAACATCTTTAATCACAAATCTTGAGTATGCGGAACAACGAGACATGTGCGACTAAACCAAATGCTTTCGAGAAGTCGAAAAATATGACATTCGATGTAAGTCATCGACCGTGGCTACGGATCAGCCGTTCATAATTGCGAGCATTTTGTCGTGTAAGGACGGTTTGGGAAGAATTCGTGTTGCGCTAGTGATGCCATGTTGTTCATGCAGGGGAGATTTAAGAAATTCGGCTTTAGAATGCATCCCGTCATCATACATGGTATCACAGTGCGTCTAGTAGGTCCGTCGCTACCGGCCGATAAGCAGCAACTATATTTGCAGGGTGGCGAGAAAATCAATTGATTCCAAGAAAGACATGTTGCCTTCATCAAGCGACTTAATAAACATGAATAATAAATAAAAACTTGAAACACGTCGCTGCTGTTGATACTTTCCGACAGTAAGTCTCCTCCAAAGACCCGTCCCAGAAATTGGAGATTTTCATTTGCGGCCGACGTCCCGCCCAGTTCCACATATAACGTACTGAAGAATGTGTAAGTTCAGTGCAGGCTGTAAAGTCCTGGTAGTTCCTTTTTTGCACCATCAACGTACTGTATAAATTGTTCAGCTCAAGCACGGGAAGATTTTCTTATCCCTGCTTACGGAAAGTGAAAATCCGCCTGTTATTGCAACGAATTATGAAGTGGTTCCGCGAAATCTCGACTCACCTGTCTCCGCTTGTATCCTTTGCAAGTATACATGATGCCACCAGAAACACTGAACCGTGTCATAGAAGAAAAATAAAAGCAACATGGATTTATCAGTTACACGTTGAATTTGAGAAGTTTAGGGCTTTATGGCCCATAAGATAGGCGGACATGTAAAAAGGAAGCACATAACCCGGGGGTGAACATGAGAGTTCTTGCGTACTCAGAGTTACTGAGGGACTCGACAGACGCCATCGGGATAAGGAAGTCCGAGAACGTTCTCAACAATGAGGGTGCATCCCTGGAATGGACTAACGGACAATTTATCAAAGGCTTAAACAAGATGAGAGCGAAAAAATGGAAAAGCTGATCCCCTCATCCCACCCAGAAATTGTGCACGATGGTCGTGTCTTTTATCCTTGCTTTAAGAGGTGTATCATGATGTCCTGTAGACAACACACTTCGGTGTGTTTTTGACACCCACTATCAATTTGGATGTATGGTATGGATGCAGAGATTTATGTAAGCGCGACTCGGCTTCCATTTGTCATTTACACTAAACAAACATTCACTGGAGTTTCTAGTTCGTGTGCGCTAAAACGTTTTCATGTCTTCTGGATCGTTTGGATAAGTTTTCATTTAACCTTACACAACTCATCGCGGAGAGTGCACAATATTGCTTACTCAACAGTGAAGCACTTGTTCAGTAGCTTGGGGTATCCAGAAGGCAGATCGGCGATGTTATCAAGAATAACAGATGGACTGTTGCAGGATTCCAGCGTTTTACCGATACTCAAGTAGATACCACCGTCATATATTATCGCTACTATGTTCCAACGCGCGATACCCTTCTCTACTACGGTAGCATGTTGAAATGAACGCTTAACAGCACCCGATGATCAGGGCACATTAAGTACTGCAGACGTTTGTGCGATGCCCCTTTGATGCCACATGCATGCCGCTGGCACCTGCTAGACATGAGAACGCCATCTAGCTCTGGTCACTGGTGTTGACACCATGTCGCACCAGAATGGAAATAGCGGTCTATGTATCAGGGCACATATATTAGTGTTGAAGGACTCCGATGCAATGGTCCGTCGCAGAGCTCAGGCCTCGGCGCATTTAGGCGGTTTGCGACCAGTGAGCCTGTGCATTTGGAGACATTTCAGCACCAAACCTATGGGTTNTCCAACATTGACGGGTCAATCATTCCTCCGGGTTCTCTTTTAAGTCTCATTCAGAAAGGTCTGCAGTATACCGAAGCAGAACTCAGCATCGGAGAGGTAATTAGTTTCATTCAGTTAACTTTTTTTCAGGATGGGAGTGAGCGTGTTGTGGAATCTCTCTCGTTGATAGACGCGGTGGTCCCCGATGTTATTGAGCAGCGGAAGAATTCCTTGAAACAGCTACAAAATTCCCTACCGCCCTCCGCTGCGGTTGCATGCTGTGGATATGCGGCTGTCACATGTAACAACACAACATCAGTCATTGCGCCAAGTCTTTCCCAGGCAGGTAATCCTGCCACCACCGTACAGGTGCCAAGCAGCGGGCATACACTTTCTGACGTATCGTCTTTATCAAATAGCAGTGGTTGTAAAAATGCACCAAGGTGGCGTTAGGTCTTGCGGGACACGATCAAGCCAACTTGTGATGGGTTACGTTTCCCAACTTGTGCCACCACGCAAAAGTGGCGCTCTTTACCGTTGTTAGCGGAATACTTAAATTCCTCGATGATCAGTCTCCTTTTTCTACAGTCCCACGACGGTGAAGTTTCCTCAAGATTACGCACACCGCTGTGTAGCTAAGAACGGTGGTTATTGCACCCACCACTACGCACCATTTTGGTACGTGAAATGCATTTCAGTGTTCTTTGTCGGAAAACTGTATTCAATATTTAATCAACGTTCACCTCTCAGAGACCTATCTTGCCACGGATATTTTTCTGGGCTTACCCTACAAGAGAACATTTGGCTAACCTGGGGTTCTACTCCGAGAATAGACTTTAGCTATGGTCGTCCAGAACTGGAACTCCAGAGGCTCTAATATCTCCTTCGAAGCTTTTGAAGATAGTCCAAAAATAGGACTGAAATCGCTCAGTAGGTATGCGGATTCGCTGGCGAGTGGTAATGGCATGAATTTAGGGACCGAACTTATATTTCCGTAATAGAGAGTGAGCCATTGGTGAGAGGATGAAAGACCTTCGCTGCGAAGTCTTTTATTCGTAAACACGAACCAAGCAGTAACAGTTCATTAGATATGAAAGTAGACATCTCACATGTACACGGTGTTCAAAAACTCAAAATTCTTACGCGTTTTCTTGAACTTCCTAGATATTCACTGCCTATTTCATAATAGTCAACGAGCACTGCAAACAAACCCACAATATCCGCGACGAAATTCAACTTCCATTGGATGCAGGGGCGGAGCTTGGACACAAAACATAGACTGTTCGAGTGTGGTATCCACCGTTACATTGACAGCACAAGTCGCACCCTCTCGGTATTGGCAGTTGTATTCCAAGAGTTATCGTTCCTGGGTTGACGCGGTTTGGCCGAATGCTGATCCCGGTGGACAAACTCCTGGATATTAAGCACAAAAATCCGAGGTGCCATCAACCGTCTTTTAAACATCCAGTATGGAAGGTGTACCGGGCTCCAGTTTTGAAGGGTAAACTCCGTACTATCGGCCTCCTTGCAGTCAGTCCCGCAATGCCAATACCACACACTCTGATCGCCATGGCAATGAATTTTGCCTGCCATTATTTTAATATAGTAAGTTAGTGAGCTTCCATGTCTAGGTCTTATTTTGCCGAATACCTTCCTCACGTTTGACGCTGGAAATAAAAGAAATGCAAGCCTAAGAAATCTGAAATTGGAAGTGTTTGAAGTTCTGCTGAAGGGGAATTTTCCTGTCCAGCTGACGATTGCCCATCAGTGGTAAAAGGGACCATTTTCGAAAGTACCGAACGAAATCATGTATCACACATACAACGTTATAATGTTTTTTGTTATCCGAACCCTTAACTGATTGTCAGCGGAAGGGATACGATTCCACTCTCTTACAGCACGATAGTCCATTGAGCCGCTCGTATGCAAGAACCCGGAACTATTGACTAGCACAGACACTCCTTCTGTGCACTTGTCCCGCCCACTTCATGACCAGGGTATCAAGAGTGAATGATCTGTGTAAACTCAGGCTTCTTGTTCCTGTCTTTAATCAACAACTGATGAACGCCGCTAACCATTGCCGCGGCCGGTTGTTTTAGTCGACTGGCATCGTTTTTCACCGGGTCCTTCAAATGAAGATTTCGGTGATTATTTTCTATTTTTTTCAAATTCTTGAAATGGACAAGCCTAGTTTCCACTTATAGCGGTTATTCTGTGGAGGGAATTCTCTTATGTGACACAAAGGTATCATTCTGTGTTCGTATATCTTAGCTTTTATCAAGTAAAATGCAAGATACATTTAAATGATCCAAATTGTTTTGCCATCTGTCGGTTTATATTTCAGGTTTCTTGGGTTCCAAGTTCTCCGACAGTGTCCGTCTTTATCGTCTGAATTAGGCGAAGTTCCCCACACGTCAAACTAGGGGATGAGCTTCACATCGGATGAGGTCAATTTCCTCATTTTTCGCTACTTACAGGAGTCTGGTAAGTGATATGACTTCGATGACGAATATCTAGGTTATTGCCATTCTGCCTACTTGTTTGGTCTTGAAAGCCAAATAAGCCGATCCAACATTGACGGGTCAATCATTCCTCCGGGTTCTCTTTTAAGTCTCATTCAGAAAGGTCTGCAGTATACCGAAGCAGAACTCAGCATCGGAGAGGTAATTAGTTTCATTCAGTTAACTTTTTTTCAGGATGGGAGTGAGCGTGTTGTGGAATCTCTCTCGTTGATAGACGCGGTGGTCCCCGATGTTATTGAGCAGCGGAAGAATTCCTTGAAACAGCTACAAAATTCCCTACCGCCCTCCGCTGCGGTTGCATGCTGTGGATATGCGGCTGTCACATGTAACAACACAACATCAGTCATTGCGCCAAGTCTTTCCCAGGCAGGTAATCCTGCCACCACCGTACAGGTGCCAAGCAGCGGGCATACACTTTCTGACGTATCGTCTTTATCAAATAGCAGTCATTCCCACTGTGTTGAGTCTAACACTCACTCTACTGCGGGTCCGGTGGCTATTAAGCCTGAAGGATTTAATTCGAACTCGGTTTCCGCATCCCATGGACTTTACCCTATCCCTTCAGTGAATGTCCTTAACCAGTCAAACGTGTTCCCAACCTGTGTTGCGAGCGGAGCCGCAAACCAACAAACCGGTTTTCCTATGAATACCGTAACATCCCCTGCTGTCTGTTCTGGATCTGCAGTTTCCACTGTCAGTCCTGTGACAACATCCCTCCCGACTACCATTCAAGGAGTACCGAAGGTTGCTGTACCGCAGCCGTCCGTAGTTCGTGCATCCCTTAATCAACATGTCCCTCAATCTGTGCTGTTATCTTCTATCCAAACAAATGGAGATAATCACGGAACTTCTGTGGGTAAGTTCTAGGCGCATTTCTCACGTTGTCATTATGATACCATGTGAACACAGAGTGCATATTGATTTCTAAACGCCATTTACTTTAGAATTCTGAGGTGACCCCTATCTGTATGCACTGTTACTAAAGTTTCTCAGCAGTATTCCCGTGACCTGGTAACAAATCTACCGCAATCACTAAACACCACTCCTTAAAATCTCAATTTATGTTATCAGACAGTTTACATAGTACAAATGGGGACTATGGAGATCACGCAACACCCTATGCCGTGGATGTGATAGGGCGAGATGGCTCAGTGGTTAGAGCGCGGATTTGCTGACTGGAAGGTCCGTGGTTCGAAACCGACCTCTGCCTCTCGACTTCCCTGTCTAGGCTTGGGCAACCTGGCAGTATCCTAGCTTTCGTTCTTCCTTCTGGTGGCATGGCAGTTAGGCACCGAAAGGGTTTTACAGCTGCATGAAAGTGATATCATCATTTTTCCTCCTGGATGTCTTTGATATCATCGGGGCAATTAGATTTGTCAAGTTGATAATTCACTGGAAAAGGCGAAATGGCGTGATGGCATTTCCATAAAAATTAGTATGCTCCCCTATTAATGCCGCACTAAGGCAGCAGTGTTGTGGACCAGTCAATAGTATGTCTCTTACTTTTCTCACTTTGAGTGTCCATCAATAAACTACACCGGACAAGGATGGCAATCCACTCAAGTCGTTAGAAAGACCGCGAAAGCCAGTGGAATCCGCGGCATTCCCTCCGAGAAACGCGCACTGTTGATGTTGCTGCTTACGCACCGATGGACGATTCGTCGTTTACGACTTGGAGACGCCGGACTTGAAATCTGTGTAGAATTGTTAGTTGAATGGGTGTGTTATCCCCTCGACACCTCTTGTATCATGCCCGTTACCACAGGTGTTGAAGATACCCGGAGACTTCCTTGACTTAGTGATCCGCAAGCTGATTTCATCGCCATCCGGTCGCGAACGTCTGAGTGCTCGATTTCGTCAAACGTTCAACTACTTCGAGTGTTCTCCAGAAAAGTTTGAACGTCCATTCCTGGTTAATGCTGCTGGTGAAACTCTTATGACGGCTTGCTTCATATAAGGGTGTGGTACATTGACAACCTCGGACACAGCTTTCGTCTCTAAATGAGAACACGAATGGCACATGCGACTATTTAACAGTTCCGCTACTTAACCTCTGGACAACGCATCCTATGGGTATTTTGGGCATCCATCTAGGATGGGATTTGTGGATCTGACCACCTATTGGCCAGTCCAGACAATCTGTCACAATTTAAAACAGACATCCGACTGTTTGGGGATGACCGTATTTGTGTCAAACCCCGTTGAACCGACGTGCGTCTCAATAACAACCGGCGTAAAAACCGGTTGAGCAGTTGTAAAGTCGCAGCCGAAGAACCAACTAGTGCGGCTTTAAACATGTCGACTGTGCTGTGCAACAACAGCCACATCGCCATCATCATCATCACGGACAGCAATAGTAGCGCTCCACTGGCATATCAGTTTATTTGAATAAAGCCTCGTAACGAGACGAAGGAAGACGGAATAACGATGGGGTGACAACAGTGGCTTATCAGAGTGGTCTCACCAACACAGCATTGCCCCCAGCCGTTTGAAGTGAAAAATAATAATAAATAAGTCCTGAGTGCTTCAATGATCCCTCGGGCTACACTGGCTGGGACTACGTTCCACAAGGTAAAGCCATGCCAAGGAGGCCAAAGTAGAGCAGCCAAACAAGAGCAGCGGGGCCCCGTACTACAAGTAATCGTGCTACGCAGGGGTCTGAGGGTAAAGCCGTACTGTCCTCTGCGATAGGATTGTGAAGGCGGTAAGGTGTTTCCCCCAGGCGACCAGCATGTCCATATTCATGGAAGCATTGATGCTACCTTCCCCCGAGGAAGGACGGGCTAAGACAGGTCGGTCCTAAAATCCGCACACTCCGATCGCCCAACGGTTGACCGTGACCGCCGGCGCATTATTCAATACGGTCGAAATATTTTTAAAACCACAGTCCAGTGCTGCTTAGGAAGCACCTGCTGTGCACAGCCGCATCAGTGGTGAGACGGTAATGCCCTGCGCCCTCGGGTTAGGCTAACCCCCTGTAGCTAAGCAGGTCAGACTATTGGGTCATCGGCTCCGGGCAGGGTCCCCAAAGAAAACCCCAGTATCCGCTGCCTCGCGTGTCAGACTTTCTAGCCAGAGACTAAGGGCAGGGTCTCCGGACAAAACGCTACATCCTCCCACTGCCTTGTGGGTCAGACTTTTGAGTCAAAGGCTCAAGGTGGGGTACCTCAACCAAACCCCCTTCCTCGACTTGGGCAAACGAGAAGTATCATTTGCCCACACATTCATGTGTCCCCAACCCCTTCCAACCACAAGCAAACGTCGCTGGGTCACTTGACTGACCGAAGGGCCTTATGATCCCCGCTGCCTATTAAAAACGAACAAGATAAAACCTCTCTAAATGCACGAGCTCCTCTCTATGTAGGTGCTTTTAACGTCCGTACTCTATGTCAATTTGGCAAACAGGCAACACTAGCTGAAACCTTGTACTCCCTTAAAGTTGATGCATGCTGTGTCCGAAACACGCATACAAGACCCAGGTGTGGTTATGCATCTCAGAACGCTAAGGACGAACTCAGCTCTTTCATATTTTCTTCATCCGTGTCCGGTGATCAGAAGTGATGACACGTGAAATATATAGGGTGTGGGAGTTCCACTCAGCCCCGGAGCTGAACGCGCTGTGTTGGATTGGATCCCAGTGAACAGTAGTCTTTGCGTCTTTCGGCATAAACATCGCTACCTGTTAGTAGTGTTGGCCTATGCTCCAACGGACTGCAGTTCTGGCGCTGAGAAGGATAGTTTCCATAGAGAGTTATCTGGGCTCATTCCTCAGGCAGGAAGCACTGACATTGTGATACTTGCGGGAGATATGAATGCTCAAGTCGGTCGTCTGAGCTCCTTGGAATCACATCCGGGTGGTCGATTCAGAATCAATGCTCGTCTCACAGACAACGGAAAGCGGCTCCAGTTGTGTGCTGATCATGAAATGCTTCTGGCCAGTACGAGCTTTCAGCACGAACGTTCGCATCGCGTAACCTGGCGGCCACCAACTGCAAATCAACCATGGACTCATTTGGGTCAAGTAGCCATCAGCCACCGGTGGAGAGCTACAATTCAAGACTGCCGTTCTTTCTGGGGCACACAACTTGATTCCGATCGCTCCATGTTGCATGCAAGCCTGACATTTCGTTTCCCTTCAGGCCCCGCAAGTCAGCAAGAAGCATGCCAATCCACCATCTTCGAAGAACTCAACAGTATCGAGCTGAGCTAGTCCAACAACTCTCCACAGTTAACCAATACTGCACTGAGAGTGAGCACGTAAATGAAGCACGGCAAAATGTGACAGGAGCTATGTTAGAGACGTTCAGTGTTGTTTGTCTGACTTCTCCGACTCGACCACAAAACCACTGGATGTCGAGATCGCCATCGATGATTGACGTCAGGAAATCCATACCAGCAAGCAACGCGTACCACGGCGAACGCAAATCCCTCAAACGCCAAATAGTGAAGAGCCTAAGAAAAGACCGAGAGCTTTTCTGGAATTTGATGGAGAAGGCTTTTGCTACCGGAAGCAGCCGTGCCCTATACAAATTGATACAATCCTCGCCATAGGAAACCACCGGTCAGTGAAAGTGGAAAAGACGGCTCATTAATTCACTCGCAAAAACGTCGGCTGGAAAGAACAGCTTAGCTGGCCCCATGCAACCGAGCCTGTTGAGAAAGTGCATTCGGGCGAATGGAATGTAAACCCTAATCGCCCGTCGAAGGAGAAAATAAAGTACGAAATATCGGTACTGAAACGTGAAAAGGCACCAGGACCGGACGGTCCGTATCCAGCCCTCTTCAAAGAAGGCAAAGAACTCCTGGCGACCCGTCTGACAAAGCTTATTTGTGCTATATGAAAACCAAGAGAAAGCGCCTGCAGAACGGGACATGTCGACAATTATTCCTATCTTCAAAAAGGATACGCGGACGCTGTGTGAAAACCACCGTAACATCAACTCGATTACTGTGGCATCGAAGGTTTTCTCTGGGCTTATCCCTCGAAGGTTGACTGAATACACGGAGGGGCAGATCCGCGAAAACAAAGCTGGGTTCCGTCCTGCAAGAGGATGCATCGATCAAATCCTCACCCTCCGACAGATTCTGGAACAGCAACACTGTTTCCAGCACCCAACAGTGGTTGCGTTCCTTGACATGAAAGCTGCCTTTGACTCTGTGAACCGTCAGGCACTATGGCAGTGTCTGTGGAGCAAAGGTGTCCCCCATAAATTCCTGACCCTCTTTAAGGCGCTGTACGCCAACTCCCGCGGACTTGTGAAAGTCTACGGGGAGCTCTCACCTGAGCTCAACACACCAAGTGGTGTCACTCAAGGCTATCCTCTTCTATTTCGTCATTGCTACGATTATGGAAGACTCACTACCAGCCTCTGATGCCTGTGGGGTCGTGCTCCTCGGGCGTTCATGCACAGATATCGATTATGCAGACGACATAGCTCTTCTTGGATCTGATGCCGTGGTAATGCAAATAGTAAATCTAAATAATTCCGCCCCACGGTTTTTGCATGCGCTTCACACCTGCAAAGTGTAAAGTGCTACTGCAAGACTGGGTAGACCAGAACCCTAACCTCATGCTTGCGGATGAGCAGGTAGTAGACAAGTTTGTCCACCTGGGCAACTGTATGAGTCCCGGTGGTCTCG
>SJOL01008653.1:262544-274416 GCA_004794785.1 Opisthorchis felineus
TGTAGGCACCTCGGAATGATTGTAGTAAGCTAGCACTAAGTCCCTTCCCCGTCCACATTTATTCTTTTCTTCACAGTAAGGCTTTCAAAGAAATCATGGGTGTACGGCAGCGAAGCATGGGTGTTTAACACTGATGTCATGCCGTCCATGATGATGGTGATAATGATGATCGTCATCACCGCTGATTCTTTGACGCTGTGTAAACGTAGTCTGAAGCCCATGCCTTTTCTGCTCGGTTTTATGTCCCTATGCCAGGTCAAAATTCGGTCAACCCTCTGTTTGCCCCACTCTGCACGGAAACAACTTTTCGGTACACAATGTTCGGTAAGCGCAGTTCATGGCCTAAGCACCGCGACTCTTGGTACTGGACCCAACCGAACATTCGCTTTCTAATTGCCTCGTTATGGATTCGCCGATTCACCAGCCTACATGAGCTATGTTTTTGAAACAACGGTTGTCGGAGACCTGAAGGCTTCTCATTTCCGCTGCTCGAGTAGGCCAGTCCTCACAGTCACAGCAAAACAACCCATACTGTAGCCTGATACACCCGTTCTTTAAAATTTAGAGATATGCCGCTTTTCCGCCATAGGTGTGTTGAATTAGCAAACGCGACCCGAACCTTCGTGAATTGACCTGACCCGCCGCACTGCAGTCGGAACTAAGACCACTTTCAAGGTACCCAAAACGCTCCACAACTTCTAGTATCCATTCTTAGATTGCAAGTAGCGTGTTCAGTCACCTCATAGCCAGCATTGTGATCTTATATTTTGTGGGTGCAAAGCGCATACCGAAGGAGAACATTACTTCGACCAGTTCATTTGAAATTGCCTGTGCTCCCTCTTCGGGAACGAGCAAGACGTCATCTGCATATTCCAGATCGACAAGATTGACGTCGCCTAAGTTGAACGGGAATGAAGAGAGTGGGCATGCTTATCGGATAGCACCTTTTCATGCTCTCAGCGTCCGTCATTCTGAGGATACAGAGAACTTATTGTATTGACAAGCTTCTGGAGCGTTCCTTGATGAGTAAACGCAGCAAAAAGAACCGACTGGCCAAGTGAGCGCCTTGGAAATCCTGAGATACCAGAATTGTAGATCGTTTATAACTACGGCGTTGTTCTAGAACCTGGCGGAGTGTGTTACGGATAGCAACTAGATCCTGATTAGGCGCTAGAACAAGACAGAGTCGCATAGAATGACTAGTGGCTTGTCTATCAATAGACGTACATGAACGGAAAGTAAGGGCAAAGCATAGTTAATACGAGGCGATAATGTGAACACAAAGGATAGTCAGGCCGGAACCCCACTTGCTGCCATCGAGTCAATGCTTCACAGGCCACTATAAGGCGAGGAGGAAAAGGTGGCGTCCACGGTCTCGTTACGACTGGGGTCAAGTTGATCCGTACTCTCTAAGGGCCCCTTTTTTGAAAACGGATTCTATCACCGATTCTCCGCAGCTGTTTGGGGCAGTCCTCTCAGGTGGATGCAAGTAGATCAGACAAGCGCTGACGGAGTGGGAAGTCATCCGAACCAAGAGCTCTGTGGCGCTTGAGGGGACGTATGCAGTCATGCACCTCTCAGGCCCTAGGGGCTTCCAGGTTCAACTTACAGTATTCTAGTGTGCTTCGACAATCCGACTTAATAGCAGCCGGTGGCCACGAAAATAGTTCCTCAGAGTGCTCGACTTAGTGGTCAAGCCATCTTTTTTATTGAAGTGGGCCTCGCCAGTTTGATCCTTAATCGTTTCGCATGTATCATCCAAAGTAATCTCCGGGCCTTCTCGGCGTTCTTCGCCTCTTCTATGTTCTTAGCCTTCCGTATTCCCCAGACTTCACAGTAAGTTTCACTTGATGTCTGTCAATTCGTCGGGTTGGATTATGTTCTCGACTTCATCCACTGTCCTATATGACATCCAGTGTTTGAGCGAAGTTGGAAGTGCCGTGCCGCAGGCGATACTTTTGGTACTGTAAAAAAATCGTTCAGCTGTAGATCCTTTTTTTGCCCAGCTGCCGTGTCAACGGAAGGGAGGCACGAGGGCTGACGTACTGCCAGGTTGCCCAAGTCCAGACAGAAGTAGTCGAGATCCTGAGGTTGGGTTCGAACCAGAGACCTTCCGGTCCGTAAGCTGGTGCCATTACCACTGAGCTATCTCTAGTGCGGGTTGTTTAAATGACTATCTGGAGATGTATGCACCTCAGTATGTTTGAGGTAGGCTAGCACTTGCCCGAGATAGCGTTATCTTGCTGACCGGCAGGTCTTTTGTTTGAACCCACGCTTACATCTCGATTGTCTAGGTTTTGACAACCCGATAGTATCTAAGCCCTCGGGCTTCCTTCTTGTGTTACAGCTGAACGATTATTCTCCTATTTTATCTCTTGAGGGACTTATACGAGAAAATCTAACAGTCACATTGCTTGGGAGAAACGGGTATAAATTAATGAGTGAGAGAGAAGGCACAATGTCGTTACTTCCCAAAGATTGGCCTAGCTGGTAGAGTTTAAGAGTAATCAATATACATGTAGCGAGTGGACTGAAGAGGTATTATCACAAAATGTGAAGCGGTAAAAGTGGCACGTTTTCGCTTACCTGTTCTGCTGTATTCAACGAGAACTAACTAGTGAGCACGATAGGACCGGCGTGCCATGAACTTCCTTATGTTTGGTTGGTTATTTTTGTATGCTACCTGTGGTGCTACCCGAGCGCCAAAACCTAGATGGTATAACGACCAGAGTCCTCACTCAATGCTTTTGACTCGAAAACGTAATCGCAAGATGAATGCGGTAGGAATAAGATCGCCAGAGTAGGCTAGCTTCTAAGAAACAGGCCATGATACATATTGTATCCGCCCAGGAGACTGTCAGTGAGACCTCTCGATTGGCTGGCCTGTTATATCCTCATCATCAGCAATACACCAATAGTACACACTGGCGCGTAACTGCCCTACAGTCACGAAGAAAGGAAGCCTTAGTTGAGTTGAAGTAAAAGAGAAGTGTAGATTAGGGACTTAGCAATACGATCCAAAATAAGGTGCTTACACCTTTGGATAACATAAAAAAATGTACATATTTGAACAACACGTCGAAGTAAGCGGGATGGTGCTCTGCGAACTTCTCACGGTATGAGAGCAGCACACAACGGCAGGTGAACTAGACAGTTGGGCTAAGAAATGTCAGCATGCGCGCCACTGGTATGGGTTGTATGCTATCTCTCACAAGGCTTCCAATCACCCATAAGTGGGATCAAGTGGGCTTCATTCAGCAGGACGTGAGGATTCCACAGCACTCAGTTAGACTGTAGCCAATTTTATTTCATTTTGCTATGCCGTGGCCCGTCACCTGTCAACAAGCGCCGGGCACAAGAAAAAAGCTTTCTTCGGTAGACGATGTTTGAACATACGAAACACCCAACCATAGGAGCCTGTTACGTTTGATTTACTGCTCTAACAAATCGATTGTGTTATCAAGTGCCTCCTCGTGCGTTACTTCGTTGCGCACTCGTTGTAGACTGCTACCTCTTGCTGTGCTACCAAGGCCCTAGTGGTACATCAGTTGAAGAAGCCTGAGGCCCTCGGATCAGATGGGCTGAGTTTCACTACTCTAGAGTAAAAGTTTTCTTACACTTGCCCTTTATACATGGCCCTTTAGCTACAGCGAAGGTCGGTTCTGACGCCATAAATGACGCAACTTGGCGAACGCTCCTAGTACCTTGATTATCCGCACATTAACCTCATTTGTTACAGTACAATCACCAGTTCTGTGGCTGTCGAGCTACTTAAACCGATAAACAAACTCCAGCTTTTCATTCTAAAGTTTTAGAAAAGCACCGGGGAATGAGGAATCTGGAAGCAAGACTGCACTTTGAAGGTGCAAAACGCATGCCAAAAAAGGGTCATTTCCGATATTCTGATTAAAGTAC
Source organism: Opisthorchis felineus (assembly GCA_004794785.1). Taxonomy (NCBI): domain Eukaryota; kingdom Metazoa; phylum Platyhelminthes; class Trematoda; order Opisthorchiida; family Opisthorchiidae; genus Opisthorchis; species Opisthorchis felineus. Next base: position 266,460 of record SJOL01008653.1, read on the forward strand.
TTTGCGCAGGTAAGCAGCCGTCAAACAACAAAACGACGTTTCAGAAGAGCTTGGTAAATAATCGGTCGTTTACAACCGGCTGTTTACCAAACTCTGCTGAAACGATGACTTCTCAATCGGTCCCAAATTTTTTCCAATTGATTGAAAGCAAAACGACGTCTTTCGTATAATTCAGATCGATTAATTTGTCCAGACGTGACTTTGACACCGGGATTTCATAGACTGTGCACTCCATGATGATGACGTCGATGACAAAACTGAACAAAATGGAGCAAGGGGTAACCCTGAGGAACTCCACTAGTTGTCAGAGCAATTCATTACACACCGCTACCCGGCCAGAGGTGTGAGAATGAATGGCACGAAGAATGCTTACTGTTTTTAGGAGCATCCCCCACTGGCCAAGAATATTTACGTCGGCCAATCAAACAACAGTGTCGAAGGCTGCTTTAACGTCGAGGGAAATCGCGATTGTTGACCAGTGGTATACTTGGTGGTGCTCACTCACTAAATGTAATGTAAACTCATAATCAGCACACCCTCTGCCAGGCCACAATCCTGCTTCACGCTCTCGGACTTGTATCCGAAAATAGCCGTCGCAATATAACGGAAGCCAGTAGCGGCCCGACAAAGAACAGCGAGTCTCCGTACTGCGAGTGATTGTATTACGAGGCGGCCTGGAGGTAAAGTCGTACTATCCTCTGCGATAGGAGTGTTAAGGCAGTAAGGCGTTTCTCCCAGGCGACCAGCATGTCCATATTCATGGAAGCATTGATGCTACCTTCCCCCGAGGAAAGACGGGCTAAGACAGGTCGGTCCTAAAATCCGCACACTCCGATCGCCCAACGGTTGACCGTGACCGCCGGCGCATTATTCAATACGGTCGAAATATTTTTAAAACCACAGTCCAGTGCTGCTTAGGAAGCACCTGCTGTGCACAGCCGCATCAGTGGTGAGACGGTAATGCCCTGCGCCCTCGGGTTAGGCTAACCCCCTGTAGCTAAGCAGGTCAGACTATTGGGTCATCGGCTCCGGGCAGGGTCCCCAAAGAAAACCCCAGTATCCGCTGCCTCGCGTGTCAGACTTTCTAGCCAGAGACTAAGGGCAGGGTCTCCGGACAAAACGCTACATCCTCCCACTGCCTTGTGGGTCAGACTTTTGAGTCAAAGGCTCAAGGTGGGGTACCTCAACCAAACCCCCTTTCTCGACCTGGGCAACCGGGAAGTGTCATTTGCACTTGCACTACCTTGTCCCTAACTCCCTCCCCACCCATCAAACAATGCAGTGCGATGAACCCATCTGCCACCCGTACCTACTATTCAGTGTCTAAAGCTCCGCCCAGAATAGTAAGCCAAAATAATCGCTTACTAGGTTCAAAACATCTGATCCACGTTGAAGTCTTTAATGCCCGTACTCTATGTCCAATTGGTCAACAGGTATCTCTTGCTGAAACCTTGCTTCCCTTGTCTTTCGATGTATGTTGTCTCCGAAACACGCTTACAAGACCCATTTTTGGCCGTGCACCTCAAGCCGCTTAGGACGAGCCCAGATGTGCCAAATTCACTCCTCGGTTATCCTGCGATCCTGACGCAGTGGATCGTAGTATCAGCCCCAAGGCTGAAAGCGCCTTACTGGACTGGGTCCCAGTAAGCAGTCGTCTTTGTGCTGTGCGGTTGTTTGGCTCAGTTGAGATCAATGCAGGTCGATACAGTGAGGGGATTTCAGAACAACTCCTGTGACACCTAAACGCGAGACACTGTGCCGTTAAGGGTGCTTAGCCTAATTCAGCCGGGTTTGTTAGACGTCAGCTGAAGCATCGGCGTTTATTTGTCTTATGAGCATTCGCTCCAACAGACTGAAGTTCTGAGACTGAAAAGGATAAGTTTTATGAAGATCTGACACGGATTCTTCGATCGCCAGGAAGGACGAATAAAGTAATCCTGGCCGGTGATATGATAGCCCAAGTTGGTCGACTAAGTCCGGAAGGAGCTCATTTAGGTGGTAAATTTGGAGTCGATGCTCAGCTTACGGCTGATGGGGAGCGACTTCTTCACTTGTGTGCAGATCATTGTCTGTCCCTGGCCAGTACGAACTTCCAACACGAAGGCTCACATCCAGTTACTTGGATGCCACCTACCACAAGACAGTCGTGCACTCATTTGGACCATGTGGCTGACAGTTACCGATGGAGGGCCTGAGTTAAGTATTGTCGTTTCTTCTGGTGGATGCAACTTGACTCTGATCATGCCATTGTGCGGGCCTGGTTGTCACTCCGTTTTCCGTCAGCAATACGTGTGCCGAAGGAGAGAAGCTCCGATCGTCAACTTGTACAAGTTTTAGTAGCTTAAGGGTATCAGGCTGATCTGGGAACGCACAGTAATGTGGATGACAAAGATTGTTTGGAGGCTACTTAAAGAAGCTGTTCTCTTGGCTTTCACAACTGTTTGTCCAGGCCATCGGACTCAATTATGTGAAAACTGGATATCATCGAGATCGGCAGATCTTACTACTGCCAGAAAGGGCATACCAGCAACTGGCAACTGTGATAGGGCATGCAGATCCGTCAAACACTGGATAATCGGGAACTTCAAGAGTGGAAGAGAACGCTGGTGGATTTCGAAAACCTAGGAGCTGGAGAAGTCCATCGCTTCAGGCAACAACCGCACCCTATTTCAGCTCATTCGATCAACCGGTCAAAAGAAGGCAGCAAAACAATCTGCAATTCATTCCCTCAATCGTCGTCTTGAGCGGTGGGCTGAGCACTTCAAAGAACAGTTCAGCTAGTCTCCTTCAATTTAGCCTCTTGAAGGCCTCACTGGGCTTGAATGGAACACCGACACCAACCCGCCATCAGCAACAGATATCCAGCGTGAGATATCAATCCTCAAACACGACAAGGCGCCTGGCGCGGATGGTCTGTATCCCGCACTCTTCAAAGTAAGTGGTGAGGTCCAGGTGAACAGCCTGACAGCCATACTGCGGAAGATTTGGAACGAAAACAGAATACCAGCCGAATGCAGCTCGTCAACCGTCATCCGAGTTTTCAAAAAGGGCGCAAGAACGTCATGTAAAAACCACCGTGGTACCAGCCTGCTATCCGTCGCATCTAAGGTGCTCTCTGGCAATTTTTTGCGTACGTTGATCGATTATCAGGAGAGACAGATTCGTGAAAATCAAGCTGAGTTGGACTCTGGCCGAGGGTGTATCGAGCATATCTTTACCTTGAGACAAATTCCTGAACAGCGCCACTCGTTCATTGGTCATTTTTCTTGATCTGAAAGCTGCTTTTGACCCTGTCGATCGTGAGAAACGTTGGTAGTGTTTGGTGATCAAAGGTGTCCCAAATTTTATCCCTTTTGAGGCACTGTATGCGAACTCCTGTGGGCGCGTACGGGTATCCGGCAAGCTTTCACCTGAGTTCACCCGTCCAGTGGCGTAAGACAAGGCTGCCCTCTCTCACCTTTCCCCTTCAACTTTTTTACTGATGTGCTGCCTGAAACTTCTCTGCCTGCGCGGGAGTCGAAATGCTCCCGGGACGTTCCCTCACAGACATCGAGTATGCAGACGATATGTCTCTCCTTGGTTCAGATTCTCCCCAAATGCAGACGATTTTAAATAACCTCAATAACTCTGGCACACGGTTTGGCATGCGCTTCACACCTGCAAAGTGTAAAGTGCTGCTACAAGACTGGGTTGGGTCAAACCGAAACCTCATGCTTGCAGGCGAGCCAATCGAGCTGGTAGATAAATTTGTTTGCCTGAGCAGCTCTATAAGTTCCGGTGGAGTGGCTGGAGATGAGGTCATTTCTCGAATCGGGTAAGCCGAGGAAGCTTTTGCCAACCTCCGACACGTATGGCGCCAATGTGACGTCAGTTTATCTGTCAAGGGCAGAGCTTCCACTGCGCCGGTGCGATCCACAATGCTTTGTAAGTCAGAAACGTGGCCGCTACACGCAGAGGACATACCAAAGGTGTCAGTGTTCGACCATCGGAGTCCCCGAAGCATTGGTCAGGTCTGGCGGGAACATCGGTTTGGTAATGCTGAGGTGTGCCAAATGGTCCTAGGAAGAAGGAACTCTCCCGCGATAGATGTATTACTCACCCTTCATAGGTTACGCTGGTTAGGACAGGTTTTCCGCATGCCAGAATACCGTCTGTCTCGCAGAGCTCTCTTCGCCCAGCGCTGTGCTGAATGGAAGTGACCGAGAGGTGGACAGCGTATGACCTGGCAGCGATCTATGTAGCAAGAACGCCGTCGCGTCATCGACTAGCCGTCATTTTTGGACGTCTACAGCCAAACTCAGAAGGATCACTTGAACCCCATTGTTAAAGACTGACTGCACCAACAACACCCAAGCCACGTAACTTCTTTCATACCCTGTGCGAAGTCATAATTCACCCACTCGCGGATGCCACCATTCTGAAAAAGACACGAAGAACTCTATGCGTCTCCGTAGAGCATGCTTCAGCATGCCTAGCGTACGGTCGAGCCTCGGCAGTTCGAAGTGCTGAATGTTGTCCGCGCCTCACCCACGTGACCCCTGAAAACCAGTGATATCACTTTTTGACACTACCAGCGACCCAAATTGACACACGTGATTCCGGTCTTTGAGATTCGTGCACTGACTTTATCAGACAGTTTTTCCAGAGTTGATACAACTACTGAGGTGTGTAAGGAGTTCCACAGCCTTCAGTGCTTCTTGGGTTGCAAGGGGCGTGTATAGAAGGTGCATATTCTGAAGCATCACTTGGTGCTTTGTAGATGAAGCACTCGCCGAAAGATGTCATGATGGCGGTCAATGTATTCAATGGCTCTTGTGCTCCATCTTCAAAGCTGAAGATCTAGTCTTCACATTCTTAATTGGTAAGGTTCTCACCACTAGCAGTAATTTGGCCACTAGAGTTTTAAAGGTACTCCTGCATTCGCCTCATAATTTTACACACCACGAATTCTGGCAGAAATGGGGAGGGTGAGCAACCTTGCTGGGCACCACTTCTTGTAGGGTAGCTTTTAGAGAGCTCTCCGGATACTCACACGTCCGGAATTATGTGAATGTAGGGACGGTTATTTTCACACACCGTTCACCACGCGTAGTCAGAAACAATGAAGATGGAATTTGTGGTCGGCTCCCCCAGTTGTCTGGACAGCGTGTTTCTCGTGGATAAACGTAAATAGGTTAGATAGAAACTGGTCGGAGTTCACCGCAGCTAGCAGGTCGATGGTACCGGGAGCTTGAGTAGAAGTATACACTCGGGCTCCATATTCACTGTCCACGTTTTTATCAAAGGCCAAGTTCAGGTTGGAAATACCAGGTGGCCAACTGATTTCTTTCGAAGTATTCTGCCTCGAAATCGGAACGGCTTTCTTTACTGGATAACGCAGAGTTGTTGTTGTCGTTGATGGTTTAATTGATGAGACTATTCCGAGGAATTGTCAAGTGAATTAAGTGGAACGAACTGCGAATATTTCCAGCATTTTCACTTTATTTCTTCAACCTTTGGAACCCACCAAACGTCTCGGTCGGCTCGAGCGCTCAGTTTTGAATGGCGTCGGATGTTGCCTCGAGTCGAGTTGTGGTTGCGACCAAAAGGAATCTGTCGCCGGGCCTCGAGCAAAGCCACAGCCCAATCAGAGATTCAGTTCTTGGAAGAAGTTGGTTGGGTTGTACTGCAGGTGGAAATCCCGTCCGTCATCATGTACAACTTTGAATGTCTCGCTCCAGTGATGGTTGATGTCCTATATCGAACCAGCAAGCAGGCGTTGGAGAAGTCGGTTGTGATGGACTTTTTTTATTTCCAGGTTCATGGGCTTCTCGGTGGCCAAATGGTGTGTGGTGTTGCGTAGACCTTAGAAACGCAATGAAGAACAGCGACGGACTGTTGGATGATCGCATGATCCGGGTCCATGCAGGTATCCGATAGACAGTGATCGATCCTCGCCACCGTTAACTGATGACCATATGGTGTGTTTGGGTTCGGAGGAAACCATGTGTTCAATGAATTTCGCTGTTATGGAAATTAGCACTGTGAATGAATAGTCTGTGGTCAGTATACATCTGCAGTAGGCGTTCTCCGTTGACCGTGCCTCGTGTCTAATCTAAGACGACTGTTTAATAGAGCCTCAGCAGGGCTGAGCAGTCAGTTCAGTTACAATACTTGGATCGTGGATTCCTGTTCCTCACAGCCAATATCATCACCAGTCAACTTACAATAATCCAGCGTACAAGCAGGAACAGCTTGTTGTCATGCTTGCTTCAGAGTGCGAAAATGAGAAGCCGCTCATTAGGCTGGTCTTTGGGATTTAAAAACTGAATCGGAAGTGGTTAGAGTTGTTACTGAAGATGGACACGCAGAAGTAGCAGTTGAGCTTGATGCAATGCGAACAATCTGGCCGGTCCTAATGCTGGAATCTGCAGGGAGAATAATTACAGTGGAATGCGGTTAGGAAAAAGAAGGAATACGTGAAAGTGTACCAAGGGAAGCATCGACAGCATCCTAATTTATCTTGCCCACCCTGGTGTATGCAGCAAGTAAGGCAACCCGGTTGGTGGCACCACGCGATGACCGATTCGTCGTTACAGTATTTCTTGGTTCCGAAGTTCATGGCTGTACGGCGACTGGGCTGCTATCAGGGTGCCCTTAGACGAAGCCTTTCGTTCTAAAAAACTGATCGCAAGGTATTGGATGGGTGCAAGCATACTACCACAATACAATTCAATCGCTCAACTCTAGCACTTTCGGTACCTAGCTTCTATGCCATCCGAAGCAGGCTGGAGGACAGATACTGCCAGGTTGCCCAAGCCTAGACAGGAGCAGTCGAAATGCTGAGCTTCGGTTCGAAACACGGACCATCCGGTCAGTAAACTCGTTCCTTAACCACTGAGCTATCTCAAGCTAAATATCATAGTATTACAAGTCTTTTGAGGACCAAGTTGCCCTACATGTTTTGACCCCACGCTGGAGAATCAGTAGACTGTTTGTGAGACTTATATCCATTAACCAACATGGTGTAAAAAATTTGCGGGTATTTAGTTGGGACCGCATAGTATAGCTCAATGGGTCATCATATCATGTTACGGTGCAATCTTTTCGTGGATAATTCATGAACCATTTCGGCGCCAATTTCAGTAGTGGCACATTCTTTGGGGTCTATTATTGCTATTTTGCTTGTATGCTGTTTTTGGTTAACTTTAACCCAACTTGAACCGTTATCGATTTGGTGGGTTCAGTATTATCCATTCGTATCCGTTGAATTGAATTGAATGCCACAAGTTTTTCGTGCTGATATCCTGGAATGCGTGCCACAATGTAAAACAGACATGCAACTGTTTGGCGATGACCTTATTTGTGTCAAACCACAGTGAACCGACGAACTGGGCACAAAATTAGTACAAAAGACTCGTCGCTATGGCTACCTGCATTAAGACCCCACTCGATTCAAAATAAGCTGTTGAATAATATTAGTTACTTGTCTCCATTTGAGGAATTGATCTGCAACCATTACAGGCAAAGCACTTGAGGTCACATAGATGTCCAATAATGTCTGGTACTGTTAGAAATTCGTGGGGATAAATAAAACGGTATTTAATCAATATTTGTTGATGCCAGTCTTACATCTACCTACAATTTTGCGTGTGTTCCATTGCTGAACCGGGTCATGCGGTCTACAGGTCATATGACTTGTATACATGGACGTTCCATCCCTGATTGTGGCCGTTCTCAGTGTGCCAGCTTGCCTCCATTGAGAAACAAATCTGCTTGACTATTTTGTTGTTTCGATAACGCAGCGAGCAAACGACAATACGAACGGACTGTGACGATATTCTATCCCCAGCTATGTTGCCTGATCCCGACTCCTAGTACACCGGAGTAGTAAGAAGACGAAACCTTGGACACAACTTTAATGCTCCGAACAACAGGCGATCTACAGAAAAGTGACACTGAATATATATATATATAT
>SJOL01008653.1:274508-345635 GCA_004794785.1 Opisthorchis felineus
ATATATATATATATATATATATATATATATATATATATATCCTTAGTTTGACCCTGAATAAAGCCGGAAGTTCGTTAGCACACAGAGTTAGCATACATAGTTTTTGGGAATATTGATACCCCCAACATATTTCCACGTGTTGACTGACTAATTGCCAGAATTCATTTCACTGCTGTCCACTGAACCAACGATTTTTGTTCCTTCTATTAGCAACAATCATAATATTTGTTTGAGAGACAATTACTGCAGCTTTCCATCGCTAAAGGTTTTTCGAGCTTCTTAAAACTCATCAGGTTTACGTCAACTTTGTGCCTTACTTGAATAGCGAATTGTCCGCATTTGGCGAAATGCACTCATTAAAACCTTTGCAGGTGTCAAGGAGAGCCGAATCGTAAAGGAGTGGTTCAACTGGGATTTAGATGAGTTTGTCGTTAACGCCAACTCAGTTCCGTTCAGTTGGGCTTATTAGCTATACACCATATACCAAGGGTACGTTGGATCCAGCTGCACATGTATGTACTTCGCCATTTGACCAAGCAGAACAAAAGGTTGACGGAAACTCGGAGATTGCGCCTACCCGATGAACCCCAAAAGAGACGGAAGCTGTCGTGAGCTATCGAAGAGCTCTCAGCAAGTCTGTGGGTAGTGTGTTCCGTCAAGAAAACAGTCAATGTCTAGCATACTGTCAATGGCCCCATGACAAGACTGTCCAACACCTAAGTGTTTCTTTTCCCAATCGCAGAGGATACGAGTTACGAGCTATCTGATCGACTTCGAATACCTTTTTGGACGCAGTATTGGAGAATGTACTGTACATTTGGAACTGTCACACTACTGTCAGCTGATGCAGTTTTCGAGGCACGTATAGCGTTTCAATTCTACTCCTGTAAACTGGATGAAACGTGAATTTTGCTAGCCGCACTAGGTTGACTGATCGTGTGAACACAGTTTTTTGACGAACTACTAACTTTGTTCCGCGATTAAACCATTCCCCAGAAGGTCAGTTTTACATGTGTCAGTGATTTCGCGTATTTCACGGGTTACTTTGTGACACTGATTTGGCGATTTTTAACGATGTACAAGTTTTGGTACCCGGCATCTACGCAACTTTAACTGGTTTGCTAGTGAAGAATTTAAGGACCCCTGCGTCGCTCTGTCCAAGGTTTATTTTCTCATGGCTTCCCAAGCTAGGTGCAGCTGTTGCTACGCTAACACTGGAGAAGCCGGGATCAACCAACAGAAGCCACTCCGGCTTTTGCTTGTTTATGTTACTGATTCACCGCCGGTGTTTTCGTGTAAATTTGTTATTGTCATTACCGTGTACTGATTGATCAGTTAATCGCAGTTATTCGTACCCGTTTAGGCTCCTTTGTTCCTTCTTTCCCTGACTGGTATTGACCGTCACTTCAGTAGAGGCTTTTCGACAGACGCTGCGCTAGTGTTGGGCCTTTGGTAGGTGTTGTTCTGCGTAAAAGTATGTGAAATTCCATGCCTGTTCATGCGTACCTGTTCTATCTTTGATCTCCACCCGATCCAACTTTGAAATTGAGGCTCCATTAATTTTGCCACCTTGCCATGTTTAACACATTTTCCCTAGCCATCAAGATTTGCCTGTCATTTCGCGTCCTGTCGGCAGCATTCAGACTTTCACTGTGTTCATGCGATTAAACCAGCCCACATTGTATACACTACTCGGTGGACGAGTGCTATGTACTTCAGGCTAATCGTGATTAATCCTTAGAATGTGCTCTGGCTGGGTAATGTTTCCAGGGTGATGTTTTTGCTTATCTATCTGGATGCATTCGCTTCTGACCACTGTTATTGTGGGTGTTAAGGCTTCCATCCTTTGTTTGTTCTTGGTTTTCACACTCTTCTTGTTCCTCTTCTAGTGAATCACTTCCGTGGACTTGGTGAAGCAATGGACCTGGATCGTGTTCATCTACCGGAAATGAACAACACCTCCCCCCTACTTCCTCGACAAATAACGCAAGATCGGATAACCGTGCTATTGGGTCACGAATCGGAGGTCTTTATTTGTGCTTGGAATCCTCGAAGGGACATGCTCGCTTCGGGGTAAGTGAAACCAAGACACTAACTCCCATTCATCTTATCGTCAGACATTTAGTCTGTGTTACCTAGAACTCCTTGTGTTACTGCTGAAGACATAGGTCTCATATTTTTCATAACAAAAGAGCTAAATGATGCGTGTCCTTTGGATCAAGTTTCGGGGCACAATTTTCGTCTCGCAAGCTGGACTAGCCTTTCGGTCTTAACGACCCGATGGACTTGACAGTTAGCAAGCAGTAGATTTGTAGTCTAATTGGATTGCATTTGGGGAGTACAGTTTTCCCATTTGGTGAGACCAGATCTGGTTGCCACCTGCCCTCAAGTGGGGCTTCCGGAGAGCACAAAACTGTTTAGCTGTGACACCCTTTCCGTGGATAGCTCCTATGCGACCCAAAGGAAGTAAAGGGACTGGGATAGTGCCAGAATATCTAAGCCTGAACAGGAACAATCGAGAAGTCAGTGCTGGGCTTAAGCCACGGTCAGTAGCTTCGCGCCTTAGCCACTGAACGTGCTGTTTCAGGGGAAACAGCAGTGTACAGAGCCAGAGATAGCTCAATGGTTAAGGCGCGAGCTTAATGACCAGGAGGTCCGTGGTTCGAGCTCATTCCCACCATCTTGAGTACTCCTGTTAAGGCTTGAACAACCTGGCAGTATCTCAGCCCTCATGCTTTCCTGGAGTAGCATGGAAGCTAGGGTATTACAGCTAAACAATTTTCTTATTCTTACTGCAATGTGCGATTAATTTCCAGAAGTTCCAGTCATGAACGCCGCCTATCCTTGACTATCGATTCCTTCATAGGAGTCACGCTACAACCAATTTTGGGCAGCAAATCAGCTGTTTCCAATCATATTATTTGAATACACCGGCCGTGCTGGTTTAATGACATGTTTCTTGTAGCGGATACCCGCTTGTTTTACCAGGCCCTATTTTATGAATGGCGTTCAGATTACATGTTGATACAGGATAGGCAATAATGGATCTGGGGACGAACATGAAAAGCCATGTAATGTGTTTCGACGACGGAGACCAGCCTCATCACTGGGTGCAGTATCCATCGACGACTACTGGAAACAGCCGGTGGCACGTATCCCTTCATTTGTTAACAGTTTACCTTCATTTTTCGGATGCTTCGTTTAGTCAGGCCACCAGATCAATCTCATGCGTACACCGACCTCAATTAAATGCTGTAGAGACCTGAACCACGTCTCTTACGTATGCGACTCCTGGTTTCTTGACTGACACTCAGTACTTCGATTCATTCGTAAGCAACGTATATTTTTGAGGCTAAATGCTAAGTATTTTGTCACGCAAAATGCGTTTGTTTGGATACCTTGCTTCACTGTTGTGCATACATTAACCTGTCGGTCAGTTCTTCGATCATGTTCGAACCTGTCGAGTAATTTCCAATGAAGAGAGGTATCTAGCTAATCGGTGTACGAAATCAATGGATAAATCAGGCAAAATATGCCGGAACTTTCCCATGATCGTCCGACGTGTACGTCAAAAACATTCTTAGTTGATTCTGCCCTTTTCATTTTAAGTTTTCACTTTAAGACTCGCGTTTTTCTAACTTCAATTTGGAAGTGAGATTCATGCGTTATCACGGGGACGAATTTAAAAGTAAAAGTGCCATGGGATTTGCTCTTCCGCCTTCATAGTATGGGGAGAACGGTACCGAAAAACCCCATCTGGGGAAGCACTATGGTGGTATACACGGGGGTAGCTTTCTTTCAAGCACATCATTCGTATTTTTAATGCTAGTGTACTGAAGTTCTGCTGATGTAAAACAAAAACAACATTGATCGCAAGCATTTGCTTCCATAGGATTTCAGGAAACGTACAGACAGACTACCGCTTCGACCTTAGGTGACCCTCTGGCTGAGTCTGGGTGGATCCCGTGTACTGAACTCGTAATCGATTGGTTCCAAATTCTCACGAGGTACCTTGCCCCCATCTTAATAGGCTCAAATTCTTCGAAGTTGCTCACTTTTGTTTGCTACATTTTACCCAACCGTCGTCAACACGGAACCCAGAATAGCCACTATTAGCAACCGTTACAAAGCATGCTCGGCTACCAATTTATGAGACCATCCATGTTCTTCATCACAACTTTACTCTTACTGAATAAGTTTGAGTAATTCTTCTGCCACAAGTGACGAATCCAATCCAAGCGAAACCGCGATTTTGGTGAATTTGTTTTTCGTCATTTAGTGTAAATACACCAAAAAGTACAAAATGTGTGCGACAGTTCCACCCCTTGGTGCTGTCTTGATTTTTGTTTATTATTATTTGATTATTATTTTCGGTTATTATTTCTTCAAATCTGTGTGAATCTCCCGGTCTCTTTTATGTGTATGGGTTACAGTGACCGGTTCAAAGGTCGTGGAGGTTATAACAGCTTTGTTCGCTAGTCGTGCTAGTCTACTCCGTATGGTCCGAATTTGTATAACGAAATGTGCGTCGAATTATAGCCATTCCACATTCGAGACCGCGTGTTGTCGTACTACACGAATTGCCAGTAAAGTGAATATGCCGGATTCCGTTTTGGTGTCGGCTGTCTTGCGACCTGAACATGAATCGAGCTCTTTTCGGTGCCATGATAGAGGTACATACCCGAGTGTAATAAAAGACAATACTTCAAGTAGATTCACTCATAATAAGTTAACCCAACCAACGATAATGTTATTTTGTCGGATTTTTTTCAATATTCCTTCGATTGCTGTTCGTGATATTTTTAGGAAGCATACTGCTTCCCTAATTATCCCGACTCTCTATATGCTCAGAGTTGGATCAGGGATCTGAGACCGAAAGTTAAGGTAACCGCACAATTTCACCACCGAATGCGTAGTTGAGAGGACGAAACATGTTTTTCTCAAACTGAGTCAGGAGACGCGTGACGTGATCCGTTGAGCAGCTGAAAACGCTAGGGACTGACAGACTCTAACTGTAGTTTACTTGTTTGGTCCTCCTGCTGAACCAATCTTCGCACTGTCCGTTGACACACATGCGGTCGTTTCCATGTGAAGCGACGATCGATTTACCGTTCAGACCATGAAACCGGTCTGCTTTTCTTAATTTTCAACCACCTTTCTGCTCGGTTATCGGAATGCAGTTTAGCCGGATTCGCAAGACCTTGTTGACAGATGTGTCATGCAACAAATTAGGTCCCATTACGGTCCCATTAGAAAACCAACCTTCCAAACCTTTCTGTACAAACCAGTATCCGTTTTCCACTCTACTTTTGTATATCATTCTTCGTAAAATGGAATATGGTATAATACATTGTATAATTTCTACACCAACAGCTTGCTTTAGGGAATCGCGTATTGCTTATCATAGGTTGAATATTTGTTGAGGCCAGTAGACTTGAAACTCACATTTTTTTATTTTCATTTTCACATTTTGTCCAATTCATTCCTCACTTAGTGAGAGGAATAGATCCATTTTAATAGTCGCAGGCTAAAGTGCTTATCAAACTCAGAATGTGCTTGGGGAATTCGTGCACACAGTAGCACCATGTTTGTTTAGTCAAGAAGCCCGCAGTTCAAATCGAATTTTGTGTGTGAAATTGCGTGAAGTGGTGGCGGTCCCCCTAATTAAAAGCATGAGCTGCTTTTTGCTTACCCATTTATCCACATCCCATTCTGTCATTAATTTCGTTCGGTATCCTTCATAACCGTAGCTCCGGAGATTCAACTGCCAGAATCTGGAACCTGGAAGAGCCCGTCCAACCCCTTGTCCTCACCCATTGTGTCAATCGCGATGGTCAAACCGTTCTCAGCAACAAGGACGTTACCTCTTTAGACTGGAATGTAAGTCTTTACCCTTCGTTTCTTATTCCAGTTACGTCAGTACCTCACTATTTATTCGGTCACGTTTCAGAACCATTTGACACCAATGAACTAATTGAACCTTCGCCTCTAACGTGTCGCTCTCATTCTCTTGTTCTCCTAAACTCGCCGACCTAAGCTGGGACCACTACACCTCGTAACACGGTTTTTAGCTGGAAAACTGAACTAAACCATTACTCCCCACTCTGTTCACAACTGACAATAAGAACTTGTCACGCTCCAGATTTTTATTGGTTAGCTTGTTCACATGGAGTAGCTGGCGTTGCCCACTTCCCCCTACTCGGCTTGGTTGCTTACCGGCATTGTTCCATTGCGTCAACCTCGGTAGCTCACCAAAACGATCTTTCCTCTCACGTTCTCAATTCAGACTGTCCTTCATTGATGCGCATGCCCACGGATTCGACGTGTCTGTCCTTCACCAATGTACACGTCGTTAGCCGACAGGTTCCCTATTTTTAGCCTCACTTCCTTTCTTCCCACCAGTCGCCAACACCATACCCCAGCTGTCTGACCGCTTGTCTGTGCGCGCTTCAGGTATATTTGCACTAGCCTATCGGATGTTTAGTGACTGCAAATGTTTCGCGTCTGATTGATATGTTTGCAACTGGAATCCTGAAATCCATTTGTTACCGGTCCATTTATTGACGCATACCTAGGATTGTGAACAGCTTGCACATCACCTCCGATTCCCGCTGTTTATTCTTGCTAACCTGTCGTCCAACCGAATGTTCAAATGTCGATAATTATAAAGCCTAGGTACAGAGGTTAAAAACTGTGGTTACAGCTGCCTCCTCTAGATAGATCACCCCCAAAGATATTCAACATCAGCGTCCTTTCCAAAAGCGGTCACTCTTGGCCATTCCTTTCAGCGCTCTTTCTAGAGTGGAACAGCTGTATTATCTGTCTACCGATGAAAATTTTTTACTCATTTGAACGCGATTCATGTTCTCGCTGGTTTTTGTAACTACCGGTGTCCGTATCATACCAATCCGCGTGTTCAGAATTACGCACTTCTGTCGGTGTGTTTTGACCACCTAAACTCCTACTTTCAATGAAACATACTTAGTTTTCGTGCGTAGTTGTCTTCGAAACTTCTACAGAGTTTAGTGGGATCGGTTGTCAGTTGCATACACGAAAATGTGGCTCACTTAGCTTTCGGTTTGTTTTTTCTTTTGATATTCGTCTCCGTGTGTGTGAATTAGGTTGCTCCCAAAACCAGCTCCTATTTTTCCCTTGTGTTTGTTTGCACCTATCCCGCAAGACTGCGACTGTGTCAATCCTAATCGTTGTGCAGCACTGTAGCGACATATGACTGACATTAGTAGGATTTTGTCATTCCCATCTTCCCTTTTCTAAACGTGTTTTATGAATGTACAACATTGGACCACTGGGGTTGCTCTCTACAGTGTTCTTATATCGACCACACTTTTAGTCCACTCTAAATCGGCTGATTCTCAATAGCCATAGCCCACCGTACTTCTCATTTAATGGCTTGGTCATCCGGCCACTTATGCTAGGCCAATCGATTGTCTCACGTGGTAGATTGCACGAGATTGAAGCCCCATTCACCCTCACTGCGCGTGCATGCTGTTGCGCTGGCCTTGTCTAGCCACACCCAGCACGCGTGTGTCTACGTCGCGTGTCTGTTTCAGCGGCTAATATCAGGATAGGCGTGTCCTGCTGGTGGTCATTTCATCCGGCATGCGCGCGTTTGGATCGATTTGCATTATCGATCGAATGACGCGCGCGTCGATGGCTCTGTTGTTTCCGACGTCGGCCGCCCTACAGGCCGTTGTTGACACATTTGGCGATTGGCGATTGTTGCGCACTTTTTTGCAGTCAGTCACAGCGCTGAACACATGAAACTGCCGACACGTTCAGGACCTACTTTTCTGACTGCTTCCTTGTCAACAATGGATTCTTCATTTAATGGATGCACTATCTTGTTGGTATTTTAGATATCTCTTTTTATCACACTCGGCAGCGATTACCACCCATTCCGACACGGTTCCTTTGGTTTCCAACTTCTATCTGCCATCGTTCCAATAATTTTTATTTTCGCGTACCCAACCAGTGTTTCCTGACTTCTATTAAACTCACATTCGAGGACGCCGTATATTTGTGCCCTTAGCCTCACTGTTCCATAAATTACGGGTGACATCCAACGTAAGAGACAGATCTGTTTTTACTTTGTATTTCTGGCTTTACATCACGTGTCACTGCACTACATGCTATCTGAACTAGTTAATTCGTTGTCTGACATACTGTTCGAATATGCAGCGGACATGCCTTCGTACGGGCCGCTTTCAGTCCGTCGCATCAACTTCTTATGCAGGTGAAGTGGATTCTCGCTTCTCTGTTTAACGGTATATAGCATAAATTTGACCCACGTCACTAAACAGACGTCTGCTTATGAAACTCACAGATTAGCGTAGTCCATATTTTTTTTCTCACAAACATACATTAGGGCACAACACCTCACTGCGTCCGTACTTCTCATCTGGAGCGACTGCTTCTGAGCGCTTCCGACAGCATTCACTGAATAGTATATTTTGTTTGATCTAAATCAACAGCATTGTTGTAAAACCATCGTGAATCTGCAAGCAACTAACTCACGAGTTAACCACATACATATGTTAACCGTTGGTTCTAATTTCTGCTAGAGAGTCTGATTCCGGTGTGCTTTTCGTCAATGCACTGAGATCAGTGCCTTTTGTAACCGTTTGTAACCGTTTGGGTGCCAGGTAAACAGTACGTGGAAAATAATGATATGGCGCGGTTTGAGTCGCATTGTTTCAACGATGTCGTGATGGCCATTTTTGTTTCCACGTTTATCGTTTGCGACGTAGGCAGCAGTTCTTTGTTACAGCGTAGATCATCCTTGGCCTATTGTGAAGTTGCCCATTGAGGATTAGAAGGAATTCTTTCTCGGAAAACCACCTCAAGCAAACATACATTCAAGGCAACTTCATATGCATATAAAGCGCCAATCGCAACGCAAACAATCGGGCTGGACCAAATAAATCTATACGAATAACAAAGACTCAGCAAAAGGTTAAACATTATCGTTGGTCATTAGTCTGATAAAATGATTCGGGTAAGCTCCCGTTATTAGGGCCAAGACGATAAAGTTTTTATGTGTGGCTAGTCTAGTCGCAATAGCTTCTGTGGATGCAGTTCGCTTCTATCTCAATTCAGGGTACCGTTCGCTCAAGGAGTGCAATAGTTTACAGCAGTCTAGTTGGTAACTGCTTTTGTGTTTTGAAAGGTCGAAGTCTAATCGTTTTCACAGACACTTCAGCAAGTGTGTCTAAAGTACCGGGCAGGTACGGATGACGGTGAAGGGATAAATAAACGATAAGGTAGGCCAAACCGGAAGTCTGTCAGTAAATGGGTTTAGATGGCTTGTTCAAACAAGCAATCGGGAGTGTTTAATTTACGACGAGAATGGTATCAAGTTAGTTGGTAAATGAAAGTCTATATCTTCTTTAGAACTTGGTTAGTAATCAGTGTTTCTGTCGTGCAGTAAACTTCGGTGGAGCGGTTTTTTTGAACCAACATTGCATGTAAGTAGGTTTGTGTAGCCTAGTTCTCTGTGTACTCTTTAACCGCTTCAGATTATTTAGCTAAGGTCTTTAATGTGGATCCGAGTTGTCTTCCTGTATAAGTTTCGGCCTCCCGAAATTACCTGTGCCCACATATAACCGTGGTATACCGTCTCGCCACATCAGACGTTACGTGTCAATGTCAACATGGTTGCCTTATTGGCTGAATACGACAGGATAAGCGAATATGTGCGACCGCTGGCACCCGTACCCTCTTCACTCTTATCTCCTAAACGTCCTCCTGACCAACTCCGTAGATCCCAACACTGGTCACATTAGTCAGGTATCCAGTGAAATCAATAAGTGTGGCAATTGTAAGCCGTCGCTCATGTCTACCGCACCGCGTTCACTGTTCGATCCCCGTTCACAGGAGGTAGCGCCGTATTCTTACCGCCACCACGAGCGCCATGCAACGATTCACCAGCTTACTTCGCTTGCAGCTTTTTGCAGAACTATTCGTTAAAACCCTCGTTGAAGTATTTTATGCAATCAACAGGTCCGTCATTTTGGTGTCGCTCAATACGGTCAAAGTCGGGATCTGTGTCGGTTTTATACTGAGATCATCTGCCAATCACCATGACGACAAACAAATGTGTTCTTACTACAGTCATATAGTGTTGTCGCTGACGTAGGAGGTATGGTCGTCGTCGAACAGGGGGAGTTTGGAGCTGGCGAAAACGTCCACGGGACCTGTAGTGTTGACGAACAGCAGATAGTTTGGCTTCATTGAGAATTTTGGCAGAGGTAGACCTTTTTCATGAAATCCTGGTTTGAGTTGTGTATATGCAACCCCATCCATTGAGTTCAACAAACGTAGTTCCGGAGGCGTACTTTGTTGTACACATTACTTTCAACCTTTGTGCTTAGTTGTGCCATACTACCTGTTACTATTACCACAATATAGCAATATGAAGCCACTTTAGTCATCGGCTTGATAGACCTCGAGATAGCTCAGTTGTAAAGGCGTGAGCCTACTAACAGTAAGGGCACCTCGACTGCTCCTGTCTAGACTTGAACAACCTGGCAGCTGTGCACTAAAAGGATGAGCGATTATTGATAGTTATTGGCTTGATTTTGGTCACACATTGGTAATATTGATCACGAAATGAATCTGACAGCTGTTGAATTTCTCCGAACTCGGCCATGGCCATGGTCAGTTTCGGTACAGAGAGAGATAGGGAGCTGCTAAAGTAATGTGAACACCTGAACGGCGTACGTCAAAAACAGGAGAACGATGGTGCCAGCGAGGCCAAGTGTCGATGAAACGCTGTCCATACTGATTAGGTGAATGCGACTTGGATGTCTGTTGTAGGCCAGCATTAACTCGGCCATTATTCTCTGGGTCTGAAACATGATCCCTGGAGACGGACACAATGAATTCAGGCATCCCTATTGGCTTGCCCCGATTTAGTTGATTTCTTTGTTCGCTACCAGTGTTCAGGGTTCATGGTATTGTCGCCCACTGATAGCTGAGAAGGAATTCTCTTGTTCTGTATCACGAACACTGGTTCACTTCAAGACAAAAGCTTTCGCTAATTCTGATTAGGCACTTTCATTCCTGTATTCGGTTGCAGCTGTCCTTCTCTAATGTGTTGGCTTGCTGCGTCGTAGTTTTCACCCGCTTTGAAGTTCCAACACTTCTTTCCTCAGTACACGGCTAAAACAGTTCATCGTTTTTTCGATCTAGTGCGTGGCAGGGGTGGGGTCTGTCGTACGCTCAATACTTGATTAGCGCGGATGCCTATTGTAAATTTGTTTCTGTTCCGAGGTCCACACTCCTGAGCCTTTCACCCACATTTCTGCCACATAGATCAGGTAAAGTGTATCAGGTCACTTTTACACCTTGGAGCTCATGTACGGAATGCGATCGTTCCACTGTGGGCAGATTTTCCGGTTCTAGTTATGGGATTTTGTAAGGTCTTACATCTTAACTGTTCCCCTCTACGTTTCAGTCACTCTCCACTTGCGATTCGTCATTATGACATACTGCGACCAAGTGAACAATGTTGGTTTCGCCTTAGGAGTTGAAGTTCTGACGAGTTGATGCTAACTGTTAGGTTATACAGATTGCAACTATCTTACCCATCGGTTTTATTCGGCTAACATAGCAAATGCAACTAAATTTCACTTCAGCTACTTTCTATAACCACCAGTCATTTTCAACCCTGTTTTTCTAATCCCTCTTGTCCGAACCAACTGGCTGCTTGTAGTCCGACGGAAGCTTCCTAGCCACCGGCTCCTACGATGGGTTTGCAAGAGTATGGAACATGGACGGTAAGTTTCACAGTTGGTTTCATGTCTTGTATTTCTTATCTATATTCGAACAAACAAATTCAGCTGGATTTATAGTGTTTGTCACTTTGTATTCGTAACGCTCCAGTTCGTTTCGTTACCTTGTGTTGTGTAAAGATGTTGATAGCGGTGTGGCTTTACTATGCATTCCCATTATGCTGCTACTCATCGTAACAGTGCATTCGCCGGCCCCTGGTAGCCTTTTCTATACCCTCACACAGACCGTATGATCCAAGGAGCGTGACGGCGGGCGTTTCTTATTCACGTTCGTTGTGCTGTCGGTTGTGTCTACAAATCGATCTGCAACGTCAGTCCCGTTGTGGCTCCTGCCAACGTCTCAAAGTAGGCACTCAGTCACCCAGTAGACTTGGGAATCAGCAAGAGATGGTGTAGGGTGGCACCTTTCGTCCAGGTGAAGCCACATACGCATGTCTTCTGATCAACCGTAGTGGTACAGCCAACATGTAAGACGATGCAATCTTACGCTTGTATTTGATGAAGGCCGTGGGGGTCGGAAAACGGTTAGCGTTTGACTTATTGTCAACGTTGTCTTGCGTCTGTAGCACGAGCGAATAATTGATGCGGGTTGTTCTTACAACAATTCTAAATCCATACCTGAATAAATCAAACTGTTTTAGAACTGCCTCGACACCCATCAGTGACTGGATATCCTCCTTGTCGCGTGTTCTCGCTTCGAGATTCAGTTGGGTCTCTCTTTAACACCAGTATAATTCGCCACAAGCAAGAATCCCTGCCCTAGTTTCTGGTTCGAATGCAGTCCGCAAATACTGTAGTGTCTTGAGAAGTGAAGCAGAACATTACGGGTTTATGATGAATTTGCCATTTATTCCTGTATTTCATGAAATGCGGTGATCGACGAGGTCTTTGCCCCTGGTAATCAGTGGATGCAAAGATTTCCCGCATTTCCGCGGACGAGTAAGCTCCGTTCGTTCCACTGACGAATACGAATTCAGCTGGCGCCTCGTAAGCCGAACTGTCTAAAACTTTGGCAACATTTTTATTTAATTTCTTACCAGTCACTTCATTTCTTGGTTCAGATTATGCAATACAAATACACACGTTTTAAATCGTTCATCTGGAGGTACCGCCTATGGGAACTGAACGTGATTTCTCCCCCAGAAGGCCGCAACCACGATAAAATTTCAGGGAATTGACTATGAGTGAACTCTTTCTCTCTCTCGAGAGACAACCGTAAAACCTTCCGTTCCTACACAAACAATTGCTTGCATAAAGTGATGTCTGTTTCCAGTAAGCGGATTCGGTGGGGGAAATCAAGCAGGATAGTTCTTAGGTAGAACGGAACACCCTCTGCTGTCTTCATTTCCTAAATGACCATTGATCGTTGGACATGTTGAAACCAGGATCAACACAGCCGAGAGCACCCCGAGTTAGGTGGCCTCATCCTCAATCTGGAGAGAACCATATAAAGTTACGTAAGTACACCTGGTTGTGGTGGCGCGGGCGGATTCCAGCTGGGGCAGCCTGTGTATTATAAACCTAGCTAACGTTAACAGCAGGACCTTGTGCATATAGGGGAGTAATCATTGACCAAAGAAAAATGAATAACTCAATGAGCGGTACTACTAATGGACAGCCGGTTTACTATGTGGTCGCCCGGCTTTGAGTAAATCAGTCGCGTCGTTCAAACGTGAACAAGTTTGCCTGTTGAGACGTAATAATTCAGCTGCGTCTAGCATGCTCTAGCTATCATCAGAGACAGCAACATCAGTTTTAACACTGATGCTTCACTGCCGTACAACCATGAAAAGAATAGGAAAAGAATGTGTGAGGGAGGGGACCCAGTACTTGCCTGTGTCAAGTATTCTGAGGTGCCTACACCTAATCCTCAATCAGACAATCTGAAAAGAAACTGACACACGAACGCCACTGACATCGATCAGCCGTCATTTCTTGCAATGTCTTCAGCCAAGCACAGGAGAGCCACGGAGACCCCATCCTGGAAGGCGTACAACTCCCAAACCCCTCGTAATGTCTTTCACGCCCTTTCGCCAAGTCATACGTCGTCCACCTCGCGGTTTGCGCCATTCTGAAGGAGGCACGGATAACAATACTCGTCTCGGTAGACTATGTTTTGGCATGCGTAGCATATGACCGAGCCATCGAAGTCGATGGTGCTGGATGTTCTCCGCGATTGAAATACCTGCTTGACGACCAGATACCCGTTTTTTAATCACCTTGTTACCAATCCGTTGACGCCATCCAAAACCAGCAACGTTTCTCTGGTATCGGTGGTCAAAAACCTGAAGACGTTTCACATCTGTCCGCAGAGACCGTGTTTCGCAATCACGCAACAATACTGCCCTCACCGCAGCCTGATACACACGGCCTTTGACACCTTGTGACATGCCCTTTTGGCGTCACCAGTGACAGAGATTAGCAAACGTGACTCGAGCCTTTGAGATTTTTGCATTGACTTCATCAGAAATACTTCCGGCCGAACTAATACAACTACCGAGGTATGTAAAATTGTCCACAATCTCCAGTGATTCTCCTTGAATTGTAAGGGATAGGTTCGGAGACTGCACGTTCTGAAGCATGACTTTGCACTTTGAAGATGCAAGGCGCATTCAAAAAGATGGTATGATGGTGGTCAATCTATTCAACAGGGCTTGTGCTTCGCTTTGGTTTTCAAAGATGAGGGCGATGTCATCTGCGTACTCCAGATCGACAAGGCTCTCACCTTCAACAATTTGAACATCGGGGTTTTCTAGACCTTCCAGCGTTCGCCTCATTACTTCATCAATGATGAAGTTGAACAAGAATGTAGAGAGTGGACATCCTTGTCGGTCACCACTTTTTGTAGGGGAGCTTTTAGAGCTCACCATACACTCACCCACCCAGATGTGAATATAGGCATCGGATTATGTTCACAAACTTCTGGGGCATACCCTGTTGAGCACGTGTGGTTAACAGCACTTATCGATCGACAGAATCGAACGCACCCTTGAAGTCGAGGAACATCAAGATTGTGGGTCGTCTGTGCATGTGGCGTTGCTCTAACACCTGACGGAGTGTGAAATCTCGCTTGATTCTCACGAGTCAAGGTTTCGCGTGCCACCGTAAGACGAAGAATCAGTGACGCCAGAAGCCTTGTCACAACAGGCGTCAAACTAACACCTCTGTGGTTACTACATTCACTGCGAGTACGCTTTTTGAAAATGGACACTACTATGGATTCACCCCAGTTGTCTGGGACGGTCTCTTTCTCCCAGATAGACCCAAATAGGCTAGACAGGCACTGGCTGAGAAGTCCACCGCCATCCTCGAACAGAGCAGATGGTCCCGGTCTGCACGGACACTCAGTTTCACCTGATGTCGAATGGTGCGTCTGGTGTAGTTGTGGTTGCGGCCAGGGAGGAATCTGTCGCCGGGCCTCCAGCAAGGACAAGGTCTTATCAGAGATCTAGTTTTTGGATGCGATTGGCTTGGTTCTTACCGCAAACGGAAGTTCCGGTTCTGAGTAGCGCTTTGAATATGTGTTCCCAGTGGCTGCTAATATCCTGCATCGTACTGTCTGACAGGCTTTCGAGGAGCCGGTTCTGGTACTTTCGTTTGATTTCTGGGTCCACTGGTTTCTCGGTGGCTGAGGTATGCGCGTTTTGTGTAGACCTGAAAAGCGCAATGGAAAGCAGCAGCGTACAAGTGCATGGTCGGAGGCCATGTTGGTGTTCCAGAAGACGCGGCAGTCGGTGATCGACCCTCGCCACCGATAACTGACGGCGATGTGGTCTATTTGGATTCGGGGCTGGTTCGTTCGTGCGCACCACGTCAGGCGATTTCCGCTGTTCCGGAAATTATTACTACAAAAGAACAGCCTATGGTCGGCACAAATATGAAGCAGGCGATCTCCGTTGTCCTTGCGTCTCGTGTCCAATCCAGGACGACCACCCAATCGGGCCTCATCAGCACTTAGTATACCTACCTGTAGGTTCATCACCGACATCCATAACGATTTATTAGTTTTTAGTCCCTTGTAAAAAAGCACCTAGAGCGTCGTAGAAACTGCCTTTGCCAGATTCAGCGCTACAGTCAGTTGGAGCGTAAGCAGACATAATAAACAGGGTGCGATGGTCGTCACTTTCTCGAGATTCTCACAGACGTTGCCAAACGAACCAACATGTATCCCTTTATGACAGAATGAACACTAATTGAGAACTTAAACCTTCAATAAAGTATGTTTCGACAAAATGGCTACCCAGTACCATTTCTGGCGAAACACCGCAAGCCGAGACTTCCAAAGCAAATCTACAAGGAGCGAAACCCAAACTCCTCTACCCCCCACGTTCCTTCTAAAGGCAGTGGAAAGTGCTGACGTGAAGAATGCGAAAACATTTTACAGGATATTTATTCTCCACGTCAAAATGTTCTAATCTACCATTCTATCGTCCAAGAGCTACAAGACGAACTCCCACGCCATGCCACCTCAATTTGTATTTATGAACTTGTCTGTTCCTCTGTAGACAGCCGTATCGGTTGAATGACGAGACCATTGTCAAAACGCATTCCTCAGGACATACCGTCCGCGTTGCGGAGATGGCGACGACGACATAAACAGCCATTTTCCCTATCTTGACACTGGACTCATGACTCACCCTATAACTGCTTTTAGCCTAATTTATGAATTACAATTTAGGATGCCAAAGTTTATAAGAACTAAGTCTCTTTCAACTGTATAAACAACTGACATCAATGATTCCAGTAGCAAAAATATTTAAAACGTCCCCTTTGCTTGAATGGTCTTGTCTTATCACGAGAATAGCCCAGAAATACATTTCCCCTGGCTCGCAGCCTTCCGGGATGCCCGACACAATACTATCTAGATTTGCGTCTATCTCCGAACCAGTGGCAGCCACATCTCAGCAAAATAATCATTTATTGGAGTTGTTGATCTGACAATGGATCTATTCCTGTGCTTTCTCTTACCCACTCTTACCTTCTCGTACAAGTGAATGAATGGCAAGATCTAAGCCCGAGCGTACATTTCAAATCTAGGGTACTTTGAACCTGTTTGACTCAGTGATCCACTGATACGTTGACCCATGTTCCTCTCCTCCTCCTCTGCACAAATGTGCATGTGGATGTACCTAATCATTCACATGATTTCTGACTAGTATCATGAATGTTCGCGATGTACTAGACACTTTCTGGGTAGTGCTGGCAGGATGATACATGTGAACGACCTGGAAGCTATTGTGATTACATTGATACCCCAGTGATTCTCACATTGTGGTCCAAAACCACGGTAGTCGTAGTTATGTACCATTCCTCTTGCACTTCATCCTAGTGCTCTGTATGAATTTCGTCAGACTAGATGGATCCTAAACGAGGTAAGGCGTGGGGAACAGTTGGAACCGAGTACCTTGTTTTTTAGGAGCCTTTTGAATTCATTTGTCGGATTCGCGAGGCCCATGCCTCACTGTAGTAGTGCGCTGATCGTCTTATTTGGCTCCATACTCCATCTGCATTGTTCTTCGAAGTATCCCACCTATTAAAGTATACGGCAGGACGTGGAATGAACCACTGAGCCGTCCTTCGTAATGATCTCACTGACCGGTAGTTTGGATAAGAATTCGGCTACTCTCAATCGCCACCGCCTGTTGCATCTACTGAACCCGAAATTCGTAGCCCTTCCGATTTCGAACCAGTGTTCAATTTGTTGGCCGGTTTGTTTAGTGTTCGAGAGTTGCGTAGACAGCTGGTGTAGACATCTTTTGACCAACACCTCTTGCAGGTAGTTGTAAACGTTTTTGCTTGATAGGAGGACGAACTGGCGCCGTGCACACATTCCAAGATGAGCGGCAACCCTGAACAGCTAATTGTAATGTGGTCAGTCTGAGTGCTCCGTTGGTTACGCTTTAAAGGGCGGCAAATAATGTGGCGCACATGCTTCTGCTGAAATTTTGTATGTGATAAAAATGACGGTGCGCGGTTGTATCAGGCCATTACCGTTGTTGGTTCTGAGGTGATCTACACCAAATCTTCCCGGTTCTTCAAGCCGATGAAGGCGATTTCATTTAGGTGCCCCAGCTTTAGTCTTTCACTCGAAATTCCGGCCCACAAAACGGTGACAGAAAATAGTGTATTTTATCTGGGTGCTGCCCAAGGCCTCCTGCTCAGTGGTATGACCGTCTTGGCAACAGATATTCCGTTTTTCTTGGAACGCCCTGTCCGGAGTTGCTGACTCCCAGTTGTCTGTGGGAGGTTTGCCTAGCTCTAGGGCGTAGGGATCAAGGAATAATTGGTTGACTGTTGATGCCACTGTGCAAAGCAGGCACTTCTTGAGCAGCATCCAATTGTTGGATCTGAAATGTATTGCGACTGTGATGAGCGATGTGCCGGCTGTCACGGTCAACGGGTGGATGATCGCAGTGCGGATTTTAGGGCCGAGTTTTTCCAATCCGTCCTTCCTTGGAGAAAGGCAGCAACGCTGCTTCTATAAATATAGATATGCTGGTCTCCTGAAGAAAACACCGTACTGCCTTCACACTCGCCTGTCGCAGAAAACAGTACAACTAACTCAGGGCGCCTCGTATTACGATTATTCATAGTCCTCGCTACTCTTTTGTTGCTCTACTTTTTCATTCCTGCCTTGAACGAAGTTCTAGCCAATTTGGCCCAGGAATCACTACGCACTGAAGCTCGACCACGACATCAAGATGATAGCTATTGATCATGAGAAGGTAGGTGCTCTACTAGAGCTTTTCACTTATTAGAGCTTATCAGCGGGACATCCTCGGCCATACCGGGATTTGAACCCCAGACATCAGACATGGGGCGAGCGTGTCACCACTGCCTAGCCGTGGAAATGAAATCAGTTATTTTCGGATGGCCGCGCATGTGTACATCGTACGGCAGCAAAGCATCAGTGTTAAACACTGATATCATGCTGTCGATGATGATGATGATTATTACTATGTGTACACCTTTTTCCGCCGAAGAGGAACGTTGTGAATCCTCGGACATCATTCGACATCATCAGTAAATACCACCAGCACATGAGTCTCGTTTGAACAGTTCTCCTGGTCTGGATATCCTGGTTTGTCCACGACACAATGGAAGCATTTGATTTGATTGTCGCCTTCAGCGAAGCTCCTTGGCAGGACTTACTCCCAACTTGGCCTGAGACCACTAACTATTTCATCGGGGTACGCCACATTACGTCGACTGATCTCTCAATAACCATCGATTGATATTGTCCGCCCGTTTCAGATGCATCCACCCAACGATCCCATTACTTGATTGCTCTCAGACATAGCCACCAATATTTGCGTAGATCATCTCAAACTACGTTTGTTGTGCTTTACAACAGTGAGATCCATTTATTTCCGGCTATGCGGATAGTACCCCTTTGTAATGGTTAGTATTTTATCGAAGTTGTTTTCACCGCCGGATTTTCTCGGCAACGTTTTAGTATGTTTCAGTATATCCTCATTTATTTTGGACTCCTCATAGGCGAACTTGCAACCACGTTGGGCCAGCACAAAGGTCCGATTTTTGCACTTAAATGGAACAAAAAAGGCAACTACATCCTCACAGCTGGTGTCGACAAGGTGAGTGAGCATGAATACATTGCTAGCGTTGAATGCCGGCTCCTTGCAAGCAAATTCCTTCGCTAATTCAAACAACATTTAGAAGACAGAAACTGGTTGATGTGCGCCCATCTCTTACTAGCTCATCAATGCCAAACTGCCATCAACCCGGAAACAACATTTTTATATTTACTACGTTGCCTATCAGAAGAGGGGGGAATTATGATGACAATTCACACCGCATGTGTCGTTGGACTCAGTTTTTCGCCGTATCAACAAGTGTTTTCATCCAGACATTCTAGTCATCCTTTCGACTCGATTCAGGGAATTGGGGCTCACCGACTGAGAAAAGTTTGGTGGTAAACGTTGTGCGTTGAGTGAGTTGTACTTTTCTTGAGCATCCGAAGATTATTCCTCAACCACCTAAGCTTATTTTGAGAGGTGATTGCGCTTAGTAGTTTTTTTCTCTTCTGGAGAGCGGCGAACTTCGTTGTTGGCTGCATGATCAAAGGTGATGCACCCAGCGTCGAGAATAGACAGGCGTTTGATGTCCTCTTCTTGTGAGGGTCACGTTCTGTTGCTGTGGAGTAAAAATGCACAGAGGCATTTATATGCGTCCTTTCAAATGTACGCTGACGTCACGACCATGCATGGGTGTGTAAATACGCTGCGTATCTACGTTATTCTATTTGTCGCCTGGTCTTTTGCAACTACTATAGCTACTTCTGAGTTGCCGCCTCGGTGTTCAATGGCCAGAGTACTTTCAGCATTTGGTATTCATTCCAAAGTGCCAGATAGAAATCCTCAGTGTATTAAGAACATCACAGGCTTGCGTGATGTACACATAATCGTGCTTTCGGGTCTGTTTTTGCGCACTCCGCAATCTTCGAACCTAGGATGATGTGATCAGGACATACTTGTTCCAAACTAACATTTGTGAATTAGCTTTGCTAGCAATAGCTGATTGCAGTGTGGTCACTCTGCGTCTTTGGTTGTTCAGGTGGTAGGCATCAGGTGTCCCCCTCGCGTACACGGACGCACGTTCCTGCTAGATTGTTTACACCAAGCTTTGATAATCGTTCTCCACTGTTACGTTGAGCACTTACTAAATTTCGGTCACGTACGCTGATATCGAATCTCCTAGTTACGAAACCACTACAGGATGTCTTCCCTAAAAGTCCATGCAGTTGTCAGGATAATCATTTCTCTCACCATCAAGGCTTTTATTAGTTGGAGTATATGCGTATTTGACCAAAAAAGATTTGTTGGTACGTGTTTTTAGTACGTCGAATGCACCATTCAGTCCTACGGCACAAAACCTGGTGTCAACCGGGGACCAGTCAGGTAGTGCGGACTCTGCCCCCATTCTGGGTGCACTCCTGTCGCCTGTTGGCTTGTGAATGTGGTACGATTATTTTATTTTGTGCATTTTAGTTGAATCAGATTTCTGAAAATGTAACAATACTTTTCCGTCGGAGCAATCGAGCATTGCGAGCGCTGTGTTGATGACACACTGTTCGTCTCCAAAGACAACGCACCAGCTATTAGATTTGTGCGAGCAGTCAATAACACTCATCCGAATCTCACCGTAACGTGCGAAGAAAAACACTGACGATTGTCTCGCCTATTTACACACTCATGGTACTTAGGCCCGGCAGTTCCGTTAAAAATACCGTTTACAGGATGTCTACGCGGTCACGCCAGTATGAGAATTTTCCAGTTTTTCTTCCTTTAAAGCAGAGGGGCAACCTAATCAAAATCCTGTCCTAATGAGCGCGTTGTATATCCCTATCAGAATCCACTTTAGATGAGGTAGAAGTGTTCACGACTACTCCGGAGACTGGATTTCCTTAGCATTTCACTAAACGACCTAAAATGATGCAAAAACCTAACCGTTCCGCCTCATCCAAATAGCCCGTGTTCACAGAACCCCCTTCAAAGGGTAGAATACAACTGCCCCCCCCCCCCCCCGAACAGCCCGACGTCTGGTGTGAGCGTTAAAAGGAACGCGCAGAACTGCAGAGACAGTTCTCAAACGTGAATCGCCACCCACTGGAGTCAAATCCAGATGTGTGCTTCAGTCCACATGCAACTTCGAGTAAGGCTACTTAGGCCTAACCAACTGGTGTCTCAATGATGGAGAGAAGTATCCGGAAATAATAGGTTGGAACCCAGGACATTTGATTAATGATAATCCACCATAATCAGTGAATGCTGGACGTCTTTTGATCGCTAATCACCAGGTAGGTCTAACCTCTGTCCACTGCTTCGTTCATCCAAAAAAAACTCAGTTTTCCAAGGGCCGTTCCGGTCAATCCTTCCAAGCCTTATTTGTATGTCTGAAAAAATCAATATAACCCCAAGTTTGCTTCGGACGTAGAGTGCATCGTCTTTCTCTTCACTGGCCGATCAGTCTGCAAACATGTGACTACCTTGCTTTTGTGGAGCTACTTTTTTCTGGGAACTGGGTACTGATGAAAATGGCGAGAATTCCCAGTGACAACTTCCGAAGTGATGTTCCATTTAAATTCCCTAATTTCAAAGTAAGGATCCTGTGTTGTCCTTATTGGTGGAACACCAAATGCAACCTATCTAAATGGGGTTCGTATCCCGCTTTTTTCCCTTCGTGCCGTGTCCCTCGGCGCCGCTAGACTGTTCTTGAGAAAGAGAAGCACAGTTAGCCCAACTAGGGGTTACGCTGATGATTTTACGTTGTGTACAAGCAAACATCTGTATTTATTTATCGTCTGATATCACTATTGCCTTCAACTCAGCTTCATCCCGAGGGGTACAACCACGGGAATTTCGGAACCTTTCCTAGTAGTCCAAGCCGCAACAGTACACTGATTTCTTGGCGGGTTTGTCGCAGAACCTCTTCCTTCGTTGAGTCCAAAATTTTGCTAGGGGTATTCAGAACATGACTTGATTGAAGGTCATCAGTTACACTTGTCAAGCTGTACTGAACCTACGATCTTCGATACAGCAGCTGGCTCTGGAGCTAAAAGTCTACCTACCTAACTTGCACAGGTATCCCGTTTGGTTCGTTCAAAAACAACACAGTATCAGAAGTAGCTTACTATGATACTGGTGTAATCGGAGTAGTTTTTTTCTCGTCATATATCGTCTGACCACTAAACACTAGGCAGACCCAACCTTAAACGAGCATCGATAATTTGTAAGTTTCACTTTTTGCACAAGGTCATCGTCTGTCGCATTCCTTTCCGTTCTCGTGCTGTTTTGTGTTGGCGGTCGGTGCTCGAGGTAACTTAGTCCGGATTGGAGGGCTATAATTAGCCTGTTGCAGGTGATTGGTGGCGCATTTTGTGTACCTTTGCATCGATCAAAAATCCAGTGACGTGGCACGCCTTATTAGCATGTCTACCACATGTTTGGTCGTTCGTCGGTCTCTTTGTGTTTACGTGTCATCCATTTCGCTTACCATCGTCCGCGTTTACAAAGATCAAAGCGTGCTTCCTCAAACTGACGTTTTCATGTCATTTCCACGTTCTATTTTTCACAGACTACCATCATCTGGGAAGCTCAAACCGGTCGGATAGCTCAGCAATTCGCATTTCACATCGGTTAGTACGCAAAACAACTGGTTTTTCTTACTAAACCTTGCTCGCTTTGGTTCAACTTGATCAACTTCCTCTGTCAATAGGGATGATTTTTTTTCGTTAGCTGAACAGAAATCACCAGAACATTTTAGGCCTCATCGGGTGTTGTTCGTGTTCTCTCGCGTTGTATATTCGATTTCGGTGTACGGTTTTCTTGAGAAGCTTCTGGTGTCTGTGTGTGACCAAGATATTTGATATATGGAACTTATCGGGTATGCGTTCTTTGGACTCGATGCTGCGTACTCCTTGCCTATAACGGTTGCGTCATACGTTTACCATAAGTAATAACCAGAAGCGGGAACTTTCATACCACAAAAGTCTGTTCCGGAGAACTAATCGAACTTTTCTAGGATCATTTCCTGATAGATTCACGTATAAAAAAAACTTCGTCGTTCTGCATTTGTGCAGAACTGATTGAACGGTATCGTGATCTGTCGACTTTGCTACTGTAAGGTTTTGAAACAATAACATTATGAAAACTGTAAATGTCGGCTTCCAAAAACTAGTCGCCAGACGTCGATGACCTCTGGTAGAGTTAAACGTGTCATGCAACTTCTAAGTGTTCAACCACACAAACTTGTTCATCGTTCCTATGATTGTCTCAGCTTTCGTGCGTGGCTTTCAGTGAGTAGTGAAGGAGTATAAAATCTGTACTGAAGTATACGGCTTGCTCGCTGCATTCGCATTAACTACGTTGTTTCGCGTCCATACTGTTGTTTGAACAAAAAGGTTTTCGAATATCTAGTATCGGTGGCCTTCACACTTCGTCGCCTGGTCATAAACTTCCTACATGTCACTCATTTCCACTCAACACGGCTAGAAAAAAAGGGCTATGCGGGATAGATAGTCCTGCGAAACGCGAAATACGTGTCCTAACCAATCTTACTTATGAAGCGTATCTCATTTATCGCGGGACAGTTCCTCCTGCCCAAAACTAAATGGCGTACCTCAGTACTATTGACCCAGTGTTCCGAGTGGACCCGGCGCATTACTCGGACACAGCGATAGTCAAAAGCCAATAGCTTTGGTACAAATTGTGTGCGTAGAGTCCACGTTGAGGTGGATTAGCCTTCAGTGTCAATGCTACAGAACAGCAGAATAATAGTCGGAATTCCATTAATAGTATGCTGCAGTGGCTGATAAGAACCAGCTGGTGACCTGAAGGATGTCAGTAGAGTATTTCCTTTTTATAGGAAGCGTCCATCTGAGTAAAACTGATGGCAACAGATTTTGTGAGTTAATTTCCTTACAGTTTGGGTGTTTCGTGCCAGTATAATCCGTCAGAAGTCGATGCATGCAATTAAAGTCAGACAGAAATAAAACAACCAGTTTACGAGAATTTCGTCTATAACGGCTGAAGTTACATCATGTGTGTTCGGTGAGCCCTCCTTGATCTGACTCAAACCTAGACCTTGTTGGGCTTGGTAAATAAAGTGAAACGGACCTGTCTATAGCCATTTAAAAGATGAGGCAAGACGGGTGGTGCTCACTACAGGGCTGAACGCATCTTGCATTGTTTGCTAAACCTGTGCTACGACACGGTGATTCTTCCGGTTGCTTGCCGCCGATGGAGTAATCGAAGGACTGCTCACATGTACGTTGTGATTTACTGTTTGGCGTGGTGCCTTTTTCAGATCAAAGAAAAACCGTTGAATCGCCTAGTGAGGAATGATTTTGCACGGGACTATCTAGCCACAGAACTACAAGATACCCAATATTAGTTCATCCCAGGAAAGCTTCAATTGTCTTGCAGAGCGCAGTATCATTTTGCGGATTGCTGATGGTATATTCATGTGATGGTCATGGGGATTTGCGAAACTGACGTGACATATTGGTGTTTAGGGAGTGAAGTTTTTGCATCCTTGTTTAAGGTTACAGTTTCAACAAAGCACGACCTCGAGGTAAGGGAAAATATGGATGTCCCCAGTGATACTGTTTGAAAATGGATAACGTTAATTACGTTTCGGACTGGGCTTTCTGTGCAGCCAGTGATTTATATCGGTATGATGTGGTTTGTGGCTTCATGTACACCTTCATGAGTCTGGGTATTATCAGCTCATAAATGCTATGTTTGCGTGTTGAGTTGGGGAGCCGTAAACTATTCCACGGTGAAGTGATCCTGCAATAAATTAGTCCTTCTGTTGTTTGGCAAGGTGCCTCCTGATTCGGTCAGATTCGTCATGTACTCCAACCGCTGTACCTCCTGTGTGCACTTTATCATTTGAGACCATGTCACTGCTATGTCAGCAAATCAGTGAGGTGTGGGTCAAAACGTAACCACCAGTACCGTCTGTCGTGACCGTCATATGATTTTGAAGTGAGCTCGGATATATGTCACCTTGGTTATCTACTTTTCTGTGCTTAGCGGATAGGTGTGGATTCATTTCATCCACACATCTTTACAGATTTGTCGCACCTACTGGTGTGGCACAGATTGCCGAAGCGTTTGTTTATTTTTAGATATCAAGATTAGGATTGCATTATTGGCTGTGCAAGTTTCATTAAACTAGTTTTATACTAAACCAGCCGGGTACTGAGGATATGGGGGAGAATATTCGGGGTGACAGTAGATCATAGTACCCAATGCTCATCAAATCTTGTTAACGACAGAGCTGGTTTCGTGTTCCACGTATCCGAACTCAGTTCATGATGCTGCTCACGAGACCATTGGGTACAGCTGTCTTGCTTGGTAATGTTGGTGGCTTCATTTCGCATTTAGTCCTATCGTTTTGGTTCCTTTCTACCGTGTGGAAAAGCGAAGTTAGGCTAAAATGCATAGGGACCTCACAGTAACCTGGGTTCGAGCGGTTGATATATAGCACTTGCCTTGGAGTATATAAGTGGTCGTGATCCAAAAGCACATGGCGTAACAGATAGTGGTAAAGCGAGCACCCAAGATGCGGAGCTAAATATCGGATCGAGTTGCCGCGGGAACCTGTACCCTATTTCCATGATGTGCCAGTGGTTCGCCAGCAGTATGCATTTTTTGACGAATAGTGGATCTCAATTTCCTTTGGCTCTTTCCGACAGAATGCTCTGATTCGCAGCTGTCCAAGTACCGTGATCAGTAACAAAGCCTATACAAATCTCGATACAGTATTAGAGCGTAAAAGTCTACGAACTAGGCGTCTAACATGTGGACCAAGACTATCGATCCAGGGCTTTATCTGACCAACTCAGATTTTGGCACGGTAGTCGTTGAGTGCGTAAATTTTCCGACTGAAGTCGGATGGAAGTCCCACCTCAGTATCTCATATGCGCATATGATACTTATTTCGACAGCCTATTGCGCCTCTCGTCCATAATTTACACTGCTGGTTTTCACCCATAATAACCATATTCCCTACTGCGTGGTAATTTCATATTGTGGAGTTATATTCTCTTGACCACCTCTTCCAGATATTCACCAGCAGCTACAGCATAACAACGACATGTCGCAATTGCAGTTGAATGTGTTGTAACATGGTGCCTTCAGTACCTAGGCTTGTGCTCTGCCCTCAACCGCTATATGCCGGTTAGGTAATGTTGTGAGAAGCTCAACAACCGCCTAGCTAGTGTGCACGCAGTCGATCTCACAAACCTAACACTTAGTGAGAACCGGGTATAAATTCACAGGCGCAAACTTTTTTTGTCTGTCACGTAACTCCGGAAATTTGGGTTCTTGAAGGTATGCGATAAAATTGTAATTTGAATGTTGCAAAGTAATTATTGTTTATCTTTTTTCGACTCTGTTGATTACAGTATGAGGCCAGCCTCAATTAAGCGAGGATGCTGAACAAACGTCTTGAACCCACAACCAGGCTATAACTTGTTGGAGTTTCACCCATGCGGTTTAGTAGGACATATGGAATGATCCACGAGTTAAGCTGCCTTGGTGGTGAATACTACCGAAACTTTATTTGTTTCCTAACAGGGTCCATAGTGGGGCGAAACTTCACTTGCTTTATCGAGCATTCATTCAGCATCACTTGTGACACAAACGTTTTGACTTTCCATTCCATCCCTGAGTATGATTCAGGCTTCTTGGACTCACCCGCATGTGATGACCGACGGGCTTTTCACTTGTCATAATGAACTTCCTTTGTGAGATATTGGTGTGTGCTTAACTCGGATCGCAACAGAATGAAATGCAAATAATCAAAGGTAGCACTTTTAGTTTCATTCAAAACTAGCTCAGTCGAGCAAAATATCATGGCAACCCCAACGGGGGTCAGTCATCGTGCGTTGAAGACTATATTTAGAAGTTCCAACAATGTGAAAGTATCTGGGCCTTTTCTGTATCGAAATTTGTATTCTCTCCTTGGGTCATATGGGCGATTACCGAGTCTGTCGTTGTTTGGTTTTCTTTTCTTTTGAACAATGCACCCTTATCGCCACCGTCCTACTGTGTTTGCGCGATGGTTCTCGCGTGCATTTTGTGTGACTGTACTGATCAAGATTTCCAATGAACCATTGAGGGGAGTTTTCACTCTGACTGCCTCGCCATCCCAGGGACGTATCTAGGGGTCCGCTGTCCTAACCCCAGTGTTTTTTTTGTGGTTCAGGTCTCTTTCTGTTGGAGGTTGTTAGCCTCCAGTAACCATCATATGTCGGCATTTTTGCGCGTCCCATTTTACTCTCTTCAGCTACATTGCAATTAGCATTTAGTTCAAGGCCCTAGGAAGACCGAAGTACAGAGTTCTTGTCGAGCCAATATACCCTCTTCATGCTTGCATCCCCCATCATTCAGCTCTGACGCCCTTTCGGTGTCTGGCTGCCATGCCACCCAAAAGAAGCATCCCCCAGCACTCTCTGTTTGGAGAGTCATGTGCTGGTTCATAATTTTCAGTCCACCATTGTTGATGAGCGTCATTTGCGCCAGATATCACCTATGCGTCCTGCTCCAGTTACCTGTCACGTCCTCTGATCAGACACTGCCCGGGTACATATCGTGTATGTTTACGTCGCTGTATTTCAACGGCCGCACCACTGTTGTGCACTCATCTGCTGTTTGTGATAGGACTGACCCAATTGGTGGCCGGTCCCGTGTGCGTTTACGCGCTTTCGTGTGTCGTCTATCCGTGTCGCGTCTGTGAAAGTGTCTGCTATCAGTGGCTGCTCGGTCCGTCTGTGTTCAACACGTGCAAGAATTCTATCAATCCTTTTTGGATGCACAATCACATTCGTGCTCGTCGCAATTAACCGCGTTTCCGGTCAACATTGTTCATTCAATTTGTGTTCATGTACTAGTTTTTGTCGACCAATCATCGTGTTCCACCAGTGTCCAATCAACCCCAACACCAGAAATTTTTGGATTGTGAATCCAAGGCCATGTCTGTCACCACTTCTACGGGCTCATTTCGCACCAGTCTGTGTCCGTGTGATTTGGTTGTTTACAACGTTCAGCTCGACACGAATTCAGCTCCTGGTATCAGCTGGCGAGGAGCACCGTCTTCAATACCTAACGGTGTGCTATTACCTATATCGTACCTTTCACGACGGATGACTCGCGGAACACACCTGGGCGGGTGATACAAAAAGGATGCATATTCGATGCATGTTCGATGTCTACCTTCACCTTCTTCCAAGCACTGGTCAGCGGATCCTCCTTAGTCAATCTGTGACCTGATTAGTGGAAAACCTAGCCAGTCGGATTAGAACCATCTGCTTGCGTGTATTCGTCCGCTTTTGGATAGACAGTTAATTTTATGATGAGGATTTAGTGGGTATTGCTTCACTCGAACGAGAGCATCCAAAAGTCTAGCTTGGACGAACTATTGCTATCCTGAATGATAGCAGCGCAAACTTATCAATTGGGCTAAATAGTGGATAATTTAAACAGACGCACTCTGTCCATACTGCGATGAGTGAAACGTTGACCTGAAGTATCCGCTGTTTTTATTGCAATCATATTCGAATCATTCCCTTTTGTCAACTCAGATTGAGTTAGCTCGGTTCGTTACCAATAGTGGCAAATCTTCCTCTCTGGAGGAAGACGAAAAAGTACCGTAGACCAACAAAGGACAAAAAACTAAGCTTGGGCAGTGTGGTAGTATCGCAATGTTTGTGCTTACTTCAGATGGCATAGCGACTAGTGACCGAAAGAGTTATTGTCGGACAACTCTGCTCTAACTGACACCTTGAATTAGTCCTTTGGACACAAGGCTGGCGCTGCAAGACGTTGCTCAAAAAATATATTTTGGTTGACCGATAAATCCACGTCCGTTGCGGAAATCATTTCGTTTCCTATGGCTTACATGTCCAGGTTTAGGAATACCTGAGAGATAAGAGACGAACGGTGACCATGACAGCATTCCGTTCGCGGAAATAAAAGGTCGACGGAAGGTTGTCCACTGCGATGGATTAAACGTGCACCAAGTTTATCTTATTGTTGGTAATTGTTGCCTCTCCTGTCCATAGTTAACCATCTTGTTACAAACACTTCGCCATTATTCTAATTTGTGTTCGTTTATATCGGCTATTGTTTACAATGTCCGAATGACTCATCACTGCTGGCTCTCTTTTCAGCCCCCACCCTCGATGTTGACTGGCAGTCACTCACCGCGTTTGCGTCCTGTTCAACAGACACAAACATACACGTCTGTGAGTTGGGGCAGTCAGCCCCAATAAAAACTTTCAAAGGTCACGAGGTTAGTGTCTTATTTTTTTTGCATCGACTGTACTTTTGTGGAGCTAATCCGGCCTGTCCTCACTGTGCTACCTTCCTCCTATCTAGCGCCGCGGTGGAGTTGTTAATGTAGAAACTTCCAATTAAACGTAGGTGTGAAAAACTGGTCGAATGATTGACTGATTGAAGTATGCATCGAAGAGGTTTTGCTTTCACCAGAGTTCAGCAACACATTCCTTGGCCGTACCGGAGTTTCAACTCCGAACTTCCGGGAATGCTAAGCGGACGTGTTACCAACACCCATCCAGCGTATGCTGGATGCATCTGAATTCTCATGTCTGGCGAACAGGTTGCACTGTGAGCCTTTTGACATATTTATCCGGCTACAGTACGAACTGTTTAATTGTATGGCGTTGAGGCGTAGTTTGTGAGAGTAGTGTACCTCGGATGTCTTCAGGTCATCGATATCCGCCGTCTCAGAACCCTGGCATGTGTAGGCTGCTGTTAACGAATCCGCAACGGGGCAATTAGAAAACGAGTGTTCGGCAGTGGACAGTGACCTCCATCGAAGATTTTCTCTGACACTGAAGGCTGCAGTGGTTTACTCGTGTAGTGCGCATGCTGAATCATTGTCCATTGAAGAGTGTGCTCTTTTTTTTTGCGTGCCCAATCCAGAGTGATCACGAAAAGTCTAAGTGTTGTCATTGCGGCTCGCCTTCCAGAATGGAGTCCACGCGCTCCTCCTTGTGCATGCTTGGGGACACTGCAGGGCCTGGTGACTAGTCGACGTCAATGGTATTTTTGTCGCCAGTTTCTATCCAGAGTGTCTAAATGAGCATCTGGAAGTGTGGCTACCTCGGAATGATTGTCGTACGTTAATAATGTCCCTTCCCCATCCACTTATTCTTTTCGTCACAACAAGGCTCTCAAATAAATTATGGTTTTACGACAGCGAAACATCAGCTTTAACTACTGATATGCTGTGGATGCTGTTAAGACGTGACTGGTTTGCCCAATGCCTAAAACGGTGGCGCATTACCTACCCATGTGTAGTCAACTGAGTGGCCCGCATATTTGGATTCCCACACTTGTGTGACCACTGCTCAGTCAACATAAGATATCACTTCAGTTTTTTTAATAATCATGGACTACGCACTCATGTGCATTATTTGGCCTGTTGCTGCTCTACTAGAAGCCCATCCGTAAGCAGATTTAGTGTACCCACTTCAATAACACTTTTAGAGATGATAAGCCGCTTGAAGTGTATAGGTAAAGGGCACTGCTTTAGTGGTCACTGTCAAGTCATCTCTAAAGTCAAAACTTGGCTTCTATCTTAACCATATTTGATATATCTGATTCCTTTTGATATGATGATAGGATTGCGTACGTTAGCAGTTTAGCGTACTGAGTTTGCGTCACTTGTTAATTCTGCGAACAGTAAACTATGTTTCTCTGCTGCCTGTCATCTTATTGAACATCAGTGACTAGCGACCTCAGCAAATATTCCGAGATCACGCAACTAACAACGCTCCCAGTTCTCGTGTTTTCTTTGTATTGCATAACAGCTGTGCACCGAAACCATACCACGTTGAATAACTTTTCAAATAGCCAGGTTTAACGTTGCATACATGCGAGTCACCACATCATTGCTGGTCGATGCTAGGAACATCCTTATTCCAACTTACTTGATATGATACATTAACTTAATCCACCGCTTCCGCTTGCTGTACTTCTTACTCGTACTCCCAACTCTACCGTTAAACCCTACCCTTACTGGTTAGTCACAGCAACCGCATCTAATGTTTGAGCGGGTTTATAATTGCTCCATTTTATTGATAACAACTTTATATGACGGTCCCATGTGTTATTTTTCTACTTTCCTAGTGGACGTTTGATTTCATCCTTTGGATTTACCTTGTCTCACCTAATGCCACCCCGTAATCTCTCCTGTCCTAGAATGAAGTGAACGCTATCAAATGGGACCCTAACGGTCGGTTGTTGGCCTCCTGTTCCGATGATATGACACTCAAAGTGTGGGATATGCATCACGAGCATTGTGTGCATGACTTAAAAGGTCACACTAAGGAGATCTACACCATCAAATGGAGTCCTACCGGTCCGGGGACAGCTTATCCCAGTGCTCCGCTATGTTTGGCCAGGTAGGAATGCTGTCACGCTTGCACTCGCATTGTTTTGTGACAAGACATCATTGCCAGGGTCTTCTGAAAGCCAGTGGTGAGATTCGCCAGCCATTTGTCGGATGATTCACTCCATAGACTATTATTACTCTGTGGGGTGTGTTCATTGCGCTACTCTCACTGCGTGCCAAAATAAACTTTTCGCCCCGTCACATGCCAAATAAAAGCTTCGATGGCGGTTAGACCCTGACTTCTGTACACGGCAGGAAATCTTCGGTCGGAAATCACGGATCGGGACGCGTCAGTAGTTCGCTACGCTGGCATACATGGCTGAATCGTATGGACTGTGTGCGCTTTGCTTGACCATAAATTTTACCACCCCATTCGTTCGGATTCTTTTAAAGATGCCACTCAGCTCAACTCAATTTTGGTTTCAACCGACCTCGAACCTGATTTCCTTTGATATAAAATATGACGTTCCCAGCATACTTTCAACCGTTTCCTATAACCTTATCTGAACACCAATTATTAATGCAGGTAAGGCCGTTCATCTATATTTCAAAATTGGCGGACGTTCTGTGAGGAAATATGGCAAAACTGGCATAGACCTTTTGACTACTCCATGATTAATTGAGATACAAATTTGCATATTGTGGATTATTGTCTTAATATGGCCGTGTTTGGATTCACAATGGATGTCTTCAGTGCTGGAAGACACGACTGAGCCGAATGAAAATTATCAATGCGGAAACGTATGCACCCCGAAAAGCCTTGTTCAGGCCCACAACACGGACTCGCGCCTTGACCACTGGTTAAAGTGTCCGACCGACTGCCGATCTGTCTATGACCGTATCTTTCATTAGACCGGCATAGCTCGAGTCGTTTTCCTTTCTCAGTTTCCGAAGCATGAGTAGGTCTTTATGTCCTGAGACTTTATCGGGCCGTAGGACTAGGTAGGCTTCCCTCAGCTGTGAGTCTTCGTGTTCTGTTTTAACTAGATCGTTTAAAATGGTTTGGAAAATAGATTGTGTTCCAAACAACTGGAGTCAATCAATCATTGTACATTCATTCAAAAAAGATATTCGGGTCGATCGCTCCAACCGCGGGACACATCCGTTACCCCAATCGTAACACGATTACTGCGACGCATCCAGCTGCTTCGCTGCTGCTAAAAATCAGCATACTCTCCCCCATTTCTTCAGCAGTATACCATCTGTGCTGTCCAACAGAGCGTTCTGTCTATGGACCATCCAGTTTAGTGGGAAGACCCCCTTTGTTGTGATCGAAAGGCCCAAATTAGCTCGGTTTGGCGTATGATACAGATAAATTCACAGGTCCTGTTTTTGCCTACCTTTGAATATCGGTTTTGCTTTTTAGCCCATGAATGATAAGGCTATTTCTAAAGTGGTTACAGAATAATGTGCTTTGGAATGTATGGACTGCAAGAAAGCAATGCTCGTAATAGCTATTTAGAACCACAAAGTGTAGTCAGTCCTAGAAAGCGCAATTTTTGGGATTCATGATTATTCATACTCACTGCAGTTCACTTATTCAAGCCGGCATTTATGCGGCCACCATGCTAGGCCTTATGTTTGTGTTCCTTTATCACTGCTACCACCAAATGCTCCACTTAACACTGATGGGGTGTAAATTATGTGTAACCATTTCCTCCATTCAGGTTGCATCCGACGTGACTTGAGACCAGCACCTTCAGCTATTGAGTGCGAGTGTACCTTGAAGGCTGGACGCTGTAATTTCATCTGGGGTTAAATTAACAACTTAGCGACCGAAAATGAGATAAGGGTTTGTCGCCTATCCATTTTCAGGTAAACGCTACAGACTCTTTGCGTGAACTGGGCGAGTGGCGTATAAGATCAAAACTTCGTTAAATGACCCGGTAGACGGCGCAGTAGTTGTCTTCCATGAACAGAAAGGTCAAAAAATCGCGTGTTGGTCATCGTTAGCTATCAAAGTTCACTGGAACACGTGATTTCCTTTGCGGATTCATTGTTCAGTCACATTAATGGGGTTACTGAATCTCGGTCGTCTGTTTCTTCTTACCACCGACTGCTGTCGGTTGTCACAATCGATTTGTTCATATTGATTCATTGTCTTTGCAGCTAGACACTGTTTATCTGTCTGTGACCTATCAACTGGTACGTCTTTGTGTGCATCTGGTCACGTTTCAACACCATGCCATAAGGAACACCGTTTACAGCTTCTGTCGTAGTGTTGTGGGACGCGCCAAGCTGCCAACGATAATTATGTACACGAATTCAGTGGTCTGAAAAATCAGACCCATAAACACTCGGTTTGGTTTGTTTATTGAAATGTGCAGCATAACTACCTGGGAAAATTAACTTCGTCTAGCCACACTGAGTATAGATGTTGACATCACCAATACATCTAGATCAAGAAAACTGGTTCCAAAGACGTGCAAAGAGCTGTTTATTTTATATTTTTGGCGGAATCCCCAATAGCAGGTCTTCTGGGGGTGCTAGCATCCTCTCATGTGGTTTCTGAACGGCAACAACTAGAGATAGCAATCTACATATCAATTTTTATATGCCCTATATAATGCGCAGTTCAGTTTCTCGAGGTTGATAGGGAGGGAAATCGCGATGATGAGGATGATGATGATTAAGCAACCGTTAGGCACCTTGTGCAGCTCTTTTGCTTGTTTCGTCATCTTTGGTCATCGTCATTGACAGCAACGCCAGTCATGAATTTTGCTTGTTTCAAAACAATCGATTGCTTAAGATTATTGTGATCAAGCTCATCTGTGAGTATCCTATCTGATCGGTGTCATCGCGTTTCCGCTGTCAGCACCATCCGTCATTGCTGATCAATCAAACTAAAACCGCGTGGTCTTTTAGCTGCATGGACTGGACCTCATCATGGTGCAATGGTTTATGCGCTTCTGTTTTCCGTTGAGCCCTACTGGGGTGGGGTTTCACCATATTGCTTACGTGATACAGCTTAGAAGGAAACGCTCTCCTGACACTCTTGATATCGGGTAGGAACATGTATGGCTACTTGTTCCGTAGAGGCCCATAACGCTGGGATAGTATATCAGCACCCACCGGCTGCTCTGTGGTCGGTCTTTCGCTGAAGACCCTAGTCTTTCACCTGCCTAGGTTTGGACACTTCGGTATTCTCCGACGTGCGAATGGAATGTAAACCTTAATCGCCCGTCGGAAGCAAAAATAAAGTACGAAATATCGGTACTGAAACGTGAGAAGCCACCAAGACCGGACGGTCTGCGTCCAGCCCTTTTCAAAGAAGGCGGAGAATCCCTGGTGACCCATCTGACAAAGGTAATTCAACGAAGAGGAAGTGCCCGCAGAATGGAGCTTGTCGACAGTTATTCCTATCTTCAGGAAGGGTACGCGGACGCTGTGTTCGAAGGTTGCCTGAACACAGGGAGAGACAGATCCGCGAAAACTAAGCTGGGTTCCGTCCTGCAAGAGGATGCATCGATCAAATCCTCACCCTCCGACAGATTCTGGAACAGCAACACTGCTTCCAGCAACCAACAGTGGTTGTGTTTCTTGATCTGAAAGCTGCCTTTGACTCTGTGTACCGTCAGGCACTATGGCAGTGTCTGTGGAGCAAAGGCGTCCCCCATAAATTCCTAACCCTCTTTAAGGCGCTGTACGCCAACTCCTGCGGCCATGTGAAGGTCTACGGGAAGCTCTCGCCTGAGTTCACCACATCAAGTGGTGTCAGACAGGGCTGTCCTCTTTCAGCTTTCCTCTTCAACTTCGTCATTGATACGATCATGGAAGACTCACTATCAGCCTCTAATGCCTGTGGGGTCGAAGTGCTCCCTGGGCGTCCGCCCACAGATATCGATTACGCAGACGACGTAGCTCTTCTTGGATCTGACCCCGTGGTAATTCAAATAATATTAAATAACCTCAATAATTCCGCCCCACGGTTTTTGCATGCGCTTCACACCTGCAAAGTGTAAAGTGCTACTGCAAGACTGGGTAGGCCAGAACCCTAACCTCATGCTTGCGGATGAGCAGGTAGTAGACAAGTTTGTCCACCTGGGCAGCTGTATGAGTCCCGGTGGTCTCGCAAAAGATGATATTTCCATCGGGATTGAGAAGACCAGATCAGCTTCTGTGAACCTGTGTCACATGTGGCATAGGCGTGACATCAGCTTATCCGTCAAGGGTCGAGTTTACAATGCTGCGGTGCGTTCCATATTACTATACGGATCAGCAACCTGACCGCTGCGCGCGAAGGACGTCGAAAGACTGTTTTTTGAAAACAGTGAATAAGAATGTAGCTGCTGCCGTTAAGCTGACTGTCCAGTTGCTTTCTTCTTGTTTGCGGTTGTCCTTCTGGTGACGCGTGGGTCTCGACGACTAGATATGCCATCTAGCGGAAGCATCTCTAACTGACGACACAGTCCCCTCTGCACGGTTCGTTCGATAGCTCCTATGGAAGAATCTCTTGAAAGAGAAATAGCGCTATTTATTTTATCTGCTTGCGTCAAGCAAAATTCACACACTTCACCATTGAGAAGCTCACGAACCCGGAAATGATACAAATACCTTAGAACCACTTTCTGCAGCACTTACTAGCTTACTAGCTAGGACACCTTGTAGTACCAATCACGAGCGATATATTCAAAGCCATAAGCGATGCCAGGACTTCTGTCCGCAGTACATTCCGGTCAGTCTGTCAGGCATCAGATCTTTGATAAAAATTGCTAGG
The DNA here is from genome assembly GCA_004794785.1 of Opisthorchis felineus. Taxonomy (NCBI): domain Eukaryota; kingdom Metazoa; phylum Platyhelminthes; class Trematoda; order Opisthorchiida; family Opisthorchiidae; genus Opisthorchis; species Opisthorchis felineus. The sequence goes on from SJOL01008653.1 coordinate 310,986, forward strand.
CTCCTTTCGGTCGCAACCAGAATTCAGCTCGCCCTCATACTCCAGATAAAGCAACGTGCATACAGACCGGGATCCCTGGTGGTTCTACGACGTCGAAGAAATAGAAGTGAATAGTGCTGGAGCTGTCGGTAGTATGCCCTGCGTGTTCTCAGTCGCTTTCATGTTTGGGTTACCAGTCGTCCAGACCAACACGTTGTGGGTCATAAACCAGCTGCTGCGTCGTCTTTGTGAATTTCATCATCCTGGCCTTGGTAATAGTCAGTGTCACTAACAGTTGCTTATTCATCTGGGTGTCTCCGTCCAATCCTTATTAAAAAATTCTCAACAGTGTTAATCGTCGGTCGCGCTTTGGTGTGTGATTCCTCTGTCGTTTTCGTGCCTTACATACTTTCTGTAGGACTTTGCGTACTTTCTGGACTCAGCTTTCGTAACTGAGGGTGCTGCACATTAGCATTACAGCTCGAAACAGTATCAAGTATGCATTAGTGGGGTTGTGGTCATAACGAACTCTTCACTATTGAAAGTCATTGGGGTAATATAGGTCGAGTATGTGTCTGCTGAGAATAAGCCAACTGAGCCTGGGTTCTCATCGATGGATAAATGAGTGCATGCATTGCAGTTGCTGAATCATCTTCAGGCTTACCCAACTTCGCTTTGCCACGTGACGGAAGTCGCGTATGTATCCGCTTGGTTGCCAAAATAATTTTTAGGTCTATTAAGTCGATGACACGTAGATTCAGAGAAAAGCTGAATTTGACGCATTTTCAGCAACATGAATTAGTCTTGCTTCATGGAACACCGGATTTATCCTCCGTCTTGTACACCGACAATTTCCTCACTAATTTTCCTGTTTGCTGTCTTAGTTGCACTGTACACAACTGTCCATATTCTCTTTATGATAGTGCCAGTTTCGACTCCACCGTGCGGTTATGGGACGTTGAAACAGGCAAATGTCAACGGATTTTATCAAAGCACAGTGAACCTGTCTATAGTGTGGCCTTCAGTCCGGATGGTCGACTCCTTGCAACCGGGTCCTTTGACCAATGGGTTCATATATGGAATGTTGGTGTGAGTTTCTGTCCTTGATCTTTGCTCCTCCTCCCCTCCNNAAAAAAAAAAAAAGCGAAGACGGTCCATTTTCGCACATGCTGAGGCCTCCACACCTTTCGTCAATTTGATCGTTCACAAACTGCAGCGGATATTACTTAGCTGTCGTTCCGGTTGACACAGGAGCGTTTACTGTGAACCCCCAGAAACTCTGTTCTTGTTATCGTAGCTACGGAATATCATTTGCTTAGGTCGCTTCATCTGTTTTCCGATCTTAGTGATCAGTTTGCAAGTCAGCCGTTCCTCATTAGACATCCTTGAACCTTTACATTTGTCGACGGCAGTGGAGTAGTTATGTGAAGTCTCAGATGGTTGCTTCCTTCCGGAGAGGCTACCTTAAAGGATCAGCCATGAATCGTTTCTTACGTCGGGTATAGCCACAAGAGGTGGCTATGACAGTATCCTCATGAAATCCCCCAATTAGTAATCCACGTTCAGCCCTCGTTTAATAGGTCTGTCAATACCTCCTATATGCCCTCTTAACTTCAGCGGAACTGTCTCCATTGTTCCAACCAACGATCCCCTAGGATGGACATGATTTCTAGTTGGATTAAGTTTTCCAATCGAGTCGTAGCACACCACACCGGAATTTAGAAGTGCTTTCACTCGTTTACACTGCCACATTCAATAAACTGACAAAACATGTTGAGTAAAATGGCGTGCAGTACGTTTATCACTAACCGCCAGCTCGATAAGCTACGGTCGACCAACCGATTGCCACCTCGCAGTCTACCTTCCGTACTATCACCAGTCCAGTAATGCGCACAACGGCACAATGGGTTGCGTGCTGATCAATTGATTCACCGCAACCAATCGACCAATCATGCGGTCAGTACCGCGTGCACGACTGACGCATTCGACGACGCGTACCAGACGACGACAACAGTCACTACACGAATGCGTGTTGTGCCGTGCTGTGTTGCTTTACACGTGCTGTCTCTGCTTCTTCATCGATCACTTAAGTTTGGTAGACTGAAAGAAATGAAGACGTCTGTGACAACTTGTCAGATGATGAGCCCTGTTTATTGAGTGTTCTTCATTTCACTCATGTTCCCCTGTCTGTGCATATAAGCCCTGTGCGCTTTCGAGACCGCTTGTAACCTGGGTTTTTTTCCGCACACGTCCAACATCGGGACACATTGATCCGGATCACCTTCGACTCCAGCATTCAGATGTCTTAGGGACAAAGTACTCTACCTTCCAGCCGCGCTCGTATCACTTTTGCAGAATCCCATTCTTTAACGTCCTGTTTTTTATAGTACGCGCATAGTCATTACGGTCACCTGTTATTTTTACATACCTCGATTCCCTCTCTACTTACCATTCCCAGTCTACCCGAGCCCACGTAGTTACTGATTACGAAACTTTTGCTTAGTATGCACTTCACCTAGCAAAGAAACCCTGATGAATTACTGTTTCGCTTCGCGGTAAATTGTTATTCCCATGGGTAATTCATCCGCTTCATCGCCTAACAGTTGACTGCAAACATTATACAATTTGCGGTTTATTAGCTGTGAAGCCGATGCATCTCACTTCACTCATTAACTCGACCACTTTCTGCACAAGTGTGCCAGCAACTGCGTTGCTTCTGAACAGCACCAGACTCTGGTTTTAAAAGTACTTCGACCGTGTTGAATGACTCACCGGTGGTCACGGTCAACCGTTGGGTGTTCGGAGTGTGCGCTTTTTAAGGCTGACCTTTTCCAACCCGTACGTCCTCGGAGGAAGGCAGCATTGCTGCTTCCAAAAATATGGACATGTTGGTCACCTGAAGGAAATGCCTCACTACCTTCGCACTCCTTTTGCAGAGAACGGTAATGAAATACGCATATCAGTGACTGTAACGCTGGTGAAAACATGGTCCCTTAACTACTCGTGCAACCTATAGTGGAATGAAGAGCAAATGAGATGGGCAAACAGGCCTATCGTGAAGCTGCTACAAGCACTCAAGGTGCTTAGACTTCCTAACACTTAATCGGATCATCTGAATAGAAATCGACGCCAAGAACACACTTGGTATCGGTCATTAGCCTTATTCTGCAGGATCTACAACTAAGCACCTAGGTGGTCACTTGGATAGACGGGCATTATTCACTCAGACTTTTCGCGTTGTTTTTAGCTCTTGTCAAGTTCTAGGTTAACTACGGCTGGGTCATGCTGCTCCAAAAGCCATGCCTACCTACACTTGGGTTACGTCTAGTGAGTCCTGCCACTTCCGAGTTCGGCATACCAAGCAACGTCAATGTGGACTGTGGAACGAATAATATTAATATTGATTGGGTACGTCTCGCATTTGATACTTCACATTGGCTCGTTCTGGCGTCAGCGTGGACCACTTTTCACTTCAGCCTTGAACTACATTTACCGGAGCGCGAGATGGCTCCGTGGTTAGAGCGCAAATTTACTGACCGGAGTTTCCGTGGTTCGAACCTCTGCCTCTCGACTTCCCCTGTCTAGCCTTGGGCGACCTGACAGTACCCCAGCCCTCGTGCTTCCTCCTTGTGGCATGGCAGTAAGGCACCGAAAGGGTGTTACAGCTGAACAATTTTTTTCATTTACCAGAATCAGCATTTCCGCACTCAGACGCCTGTTTTACAAAACCCTTTTTCAATTACTCAACGAAAACTCAGATGTACGAGGTATCCGTGGTTGTGGAGGTGCCATGCAGACAAATCATAAACTGCATTGTTATTCATTTGCATTCGTTCATTAACCCCCAGTCTCACTTATGCTGCACGTTCGTGCCTTGCTTGTCGTCCCGTGATATCCTGCATCAATGACAACCCGTGTCTCTCGGCTACTGGCCTAAAATGGGACGTAACGTGATCACGGCTTTGGAGATAGGTCGACGCACGTGGTGATGGGTAAATTGGAACAGTGTATTAGAACCTGATACACGGCAAGTTTGTCTGGAATTTCGCATTCCCAACCTTCTGAACTGATTAGGTCTGTCTCGTTTGTTCGACCATCGCTTCGCAGGCTTTCCGCCAATGTTTTGGGTTTTCATCATGTTTCTTGCGAATTGGAACCACGTTTCACCCGTGTTACCCTAAACCCGGTATGAAAACACCCAAACGTCTATTAGGTGATTGCAGTTCGTTAACGCTCGACTGTGACTTTAACATGACAGGCCAAATGTACTGTGATTCCTTTCTCGTGTGTTCTTAACAGCAATACGGTCTTTGTACTTGGCGACAGCTGACACATCTTGACACGCATAACCCAACCATAATTTGCTGGCTCACATCTGCTTTTCAGACGGGCGGCCTCATCAACAGTTACTTCGGAACTGGAGGAATTTTCGAAGTCTGTTGGAATTCGCGGGGTGATAAGGTCGGTGCGAGCGCGTCCGACGGCTCTGTAAGTTGCTCGACACCAGTGGCATGTTTTCCCACACTTCAACTCTTCATTTCAAGTGTACGCTCTTATTACAAACATGTTTTGGCGCGGTTATTACCTCCTCTACTCTTGCTAAGCAGACGCACTGAGATATCTTTGGTGTCTTGTGCCTACAACTCCGCTACCGTTCGGCAGTGTAGCCCCTATTCCTTAAAAATCCTTTATTTTGACAGGGTCACCTTTCTCACCAGCCTTATTTGTATGTGCATAGCCTGGACTAAATGCATTTTACATTTCCGTGGATATTGTGGTGGTCTCTGAGATAATTACTCCATATGATTATGCTTCAGAAATGTCTAAATCATGGTGCGTGGATCATCATTGTTTGCACGGACATTATGGTTCTTCGGTATACTGATGAAGTTGCGTTTTCATCATCACCATCGACAGGAACATCAATATTGACACCGATGTACAACCGCATAGTTTGTCTCTGTTTAAAGCTTCAAGATGGAAGAATAGGAGTGGACAGGGAGGGGATCTGGCTCCAGCTTACTGCAATCATTCTGAGTTGATTGCACCCTCAAGCGTTTACACATACATTGGCAAAAACTGACAGCACGAACGCAAATGACATCTGTTGGTCTCACGATGTCTCCAACCAAGCTCATAGAGAGTCAAAAGTGCGTTGTCCCTTTCATGCCCTTCTGCCAATTCACACATTTTTCACCTCGCGTCGTCTCGTTAGGCGATGACCGCTCACGCATAGCGAATGACAGGGGAACTAGAGTTTATGATTTCCGGATGAAGGATCAGAATATGTTCGTCAGAGCTCCATCCGTTGACTAGCCTTAAACGCGTGACTCTGGATGTAGTTCTGCGTCTCACAGAGGTACACAAACTGTCGCCCCATAATGAAGTCCAGTCTGTTTTCGGCTTGTTCTGGTAAGAGATTTAGATGCGCCCATCCTTGGGGAATATGACCTACGCGTTTTCAGCTTTCACTTACTGTGAATACGTAGGTCCTTTGAAGGCTTCACATTTGGCAACCATAACCACTTAACCAATGAACTGGATTTAGTTTAGCGAAATAGACGCATTGGCAAACAAATTTGGTTTTGCAAGAGACTCGCCTGGATTTAGTTTAATTCTTCGGTGAACGGTTGTCACAATGTCGTACAAGCACAAGCTTTATTTAATCATATTTAAAGCCGTAAAGTGAAAAAAGGAAAAAAACAGAATGAGAGTACCTACACATTCAAACGCTCAATCAAATGATCTAGAAAGAAGCCGGTAGTACAAATGCAGCAGTCATGGACTACCGGTCATTTTTTGCAGCGTCTACAGCCAAATGCAAAAGGATCACTGAGACTCCATCCTTGAAGGCGGACTGTATCAATAACACCCAGTCTGTCCACGCCCATCTGCCAAATCACACGCTATAGAGGAGAATGTTGGTAGCTGGGCCCAGCTCAGCGAACAAACCAACGACCAAATCACACGCTATCCACTTCGCAGATTCCGCCATTTTGAAAGATGCATAGAGAACTGCACGCATCTCCGTAAAGTATATTTTGGTATGTGTCGCATATGATCGAGCAACCGCGTCTGGTAGTGCCGTGACCTGCTGAACAACCAAATTGCCCGTTCTCTAATTGTCTCCCTACGAATTCGTCGACGCCATCCGATACCAGCAACGCTCTTGCGACTTTGATAGTTAAGAGCTTAAAGACGCCTCAGATCGTATGTCCGCACAGGCCGTGTCTCGCAGTCATACTGCAACCCGGTGCCGGCGACCCTTGAGAACCAGTGATATCTCTTTTTGACATCGCCGGTGTCACAAATTGGCAAACGTTATTTCGGTCTTCGCGATTGGTGCACTGACTTCATCAGACACTTTCGTCATGGTTGCTACAACTACCTAGGTGTGTAAGAGGTTCTACAACCTGCAGTGCTTCACCTTGTGTCGCAAGGGGCATGTTCGTAGGATGCACATTCTGAAGCACGACTTTGTACTTTGCGGGTCTAAGTCATTTGCGGAAATATGGTACGGTGGTGGTCTGCTGTTCAACAGTGCCTCGACCTCGTCCGCTCACTCCAGGGTGGCATGATTTTCACCGGCAAAGATTTGAACAACGGAGTTTTGAAGGCCCTCCATCATACGCTCCACTGTTTTATGGATGACGACGTTGAACAAGAATGGAGAAATAATGGGCATCCCTACCGGACACCATTTCTTGTAGGGTAGCTTTTAGAGAGCTCTCCGGATACTCACACGTCTGGAACTATGTGAATGGAGGAACCGGGTTGTGCTCGCACACTTCTTGGGCATACATTGCTAAGGATGTATGGTTAGAAACACTTAAGACGGGCTTATGGTTGGCTCCCCCAGTTGTCCGGGAAATTTGTGTTTTACTTGGATAGACGTAGGTTAGATAGAAACTGGTTGAAGAGTTCACCGCAGCTAGAAGGTCGACGGAACAGGGAGCTTGAGTAGAAATATACACTCGGGCTCCATATTCACTGTCCACGCTTTTATCAATGGCCAAGTTCAGGTTGGAACTACCAGGTGGCCAACTGATTTTTTTCGAAGTATTCTGCCTCGCAATCGGAACGGCTTTCTTTACTGGATAACGCAGAGTTGTTGTGGTCGTTGATGGTTTAATTGATGAGACTATTCCGAGGAATTGTCAAGTGAATCAAGTGGAACGAACTGCGGATATTTCCAGCATTTTCACTTTATTTCTTCAACCTTTGGAACCCACTAAACGTCTCGGTCGGCTCGAGCGCTCAGTTTTGAATGGCGTCGGATGTTGCCTCGAGTCGAGTTGTGGTTGCGACCAAAAGGAATCTGTCGCCGGGCCTCGAGCAAAGCCACAGCCCAATCAGAGATTCAGTTCTTGGAAGAAGTTGGTTGGGTTGTACTGCAGGTGGAACTCCCGTCCGTCATCATGTACAACTTTGGATGTCTCGCTCCAGTGATGGTTGATGTCCTATATCGAACCAGCAAGCAGGCGTTGGAGAAGTCGGTTGTGATGGACTTTTTTTATTTCCAGGTTCATGGGCTTCTCGGTGGCCAAATGGTGTGTGGGGTTGCGTAGACCTTAGAAACGCAATGAAGAACAGCGACGGACTGGTGGATGATCGCATGATCCGGGTCCATGCAGGTATCCAATAGACAGTGATCGATCCTCGCCACCGTTAACTGATAGCAATGTGGTATGCTTATGTTCGGTGCTGATTCCTTGATGGGAACTATGTGATCAATGAATTTCCGCTGTTCCATAAATTGCTTGATGATCATCATTGGCAGCATATTATCGGTGTTCAGCACTTACACTTCCTTGCCGTACAAACATAGTTCGTTAGAGAACCTTATTGTAAAGAAAAAAAGTGGATGGGAAAAGGACTTAGTGCTAGCCCACCACTATCGTCCCGACGTGAGTACATCTCCAGGCACTCCAGATAGAGACTAACAACAGCAGCGGCATTGACATCGATTAGCAACCATATTCTGTGGCGTCTTCAGCCATAAACAAAGGGTGGTCACGCGGACCCCATCCTGCAAGGCGAGTCTCACCGATAGCACCCAGAGTTTCCGTAATCTCTTTCCTATCCCTCTGGCAGGTCAAAGTTTGATTACCATCGCTTCGCCAATGCAGAGAAATGATCCGTGGGCACACACGTCTGCAGCAGGTAATCCCTGTTTTCCGTGCTTGTCGTGTCAAGTCTAAGACGACCACGTTTTCTGCGCCTCAGCAGCACTAAGTGGGCTTTCATATCACCAGGAACACAACGATATTTCAAGCTTTAGCCTGTTGTAAAGCAACCCTTAAAGAGTCCTAGAATCCATCTTTCACAGCTTCGAGACGTAAGCAGATGCAATAAACAGAGAACAATGAACCTCCTGTTCTCGAAATTCTCTCACAGAATTTACCAAACGAACCTGGCGGAGGCGACTGTCAGCGGGTGATCTTGTAAGTCAAGCTTGAGTGAAAGCCTCAAGGTGGGGTACGTCAAATAAGCTTCCTTCGGTTGGGGCAACCTGGAAGTATCATCCGCCATTGTAGCTCTTCTTTCACCGGCCATCTCCCCCAACCCCTCCCCACCCATCGAATGATGCAGTGCGACCAACCCATCTGCTAGTCCCCTAGTCATTGTTCCGTGTCTAAATAGAAATAAAAATAAACCAAAACAATCACTTACTAACCTTAAAAGTTCTGATCAGCGTAACCAGGTCACTCAAACACCGGATAAACGAGAGCTTGAAGAATGACAGAGAACGCTGGTGGATAACGAAGACTCAGGAGATTGAGAAGGCTTTCGCTTCAGGCAACAGCCGCGCTCTATTTCAGGTGATTCGATCAACCGCTCTAAAGAAGGCAGGTGTCAGTGAAACAATATGCGAAAAAGACGAAACAGCAATTCACCCCCTCAATCGTCGTCTTGAGCGTTGGACTAATGACTTCAAAGAACAGTTCAGCTAGTCTCCTTCAACAAAACCGCTGGAAGAACCCAGTGGGCCTGAATGGAACATCGACACCAGCCCACCATCAAAGAAGGTGGCGAGGTTCTGATGAACAGGTCTACATCCATACTGCGGAAGATTTGGAACGAAAACAGAATACCAGCCGAATGCGGCTCGTCGATCGTCATCCCAGTTTTCAAAAAGGACGCAATAAAGTCATGTGAAAACCATCGTGGTATCAGCCTGGTATCCGTCGCATCTAAAGTGCTCTTTGGCAGTTTTTTTGCCTACGTTGATCGATTATCGGGTGAGACAGATTCGTGAAAATCAAGCTGAATTGGACTCTGGCCGAGGGTGTATCGAGCATATCTTTACCTTGAGACAAATTCCTGAACAGCGCCACTCGTTCATTGGTCATTTTTCTTGATCTGAAAGCTGCTCTTGATTCTGTCGATCGTGAGAAACTTTGGCAGTGTTTGGTGATCAAATGTGTCCCTTCCAAATTTATAGCCCTTATGAGGGCACTGTATGCGACCTCCTGTGGGTGCGTACGACTGTACAGCAAGCTTTCGCCTGTGCTCACCCGTTCAGTGGTGTAAGACAAGGCTGTCCTTTCTCACCTCTCCTCTTCAACTTTGTTACTGGTGTGCTGCCTGAAATTTCTCTGCCTGCGCGGGAGTCGAAATGCTCCCGGGACGTTCCCTCATAGACATTGAGTATGCGGACGATATCACTCTTCTTGTTTGAGATCCTTCAAAAATGTAAACCATTTTGAATAACCTCTAACTCTGACACATGATTTGGCATGCGCTTCACACCTGCAAGTAGTAAAGTGCTGCTACAAGACTGGGTTGGATCAAACCCACACCTCATGCTTGCAGGCGAGCCAATCGAGCTGGTAGATAATTTTGTTCGCCTGAGCAGCTCTGGACTGGCTGGAGATGAGGTTATTTCTCAAATCGGATAAACCTGGGCAGCTTTTGCCAACCTCAGACACACATGGCGCCGGCCTGACCTGATGAATGTTCGGTGTATGCAGATCGCCTTTCTTAGGTGACCAAACTGGATTTAACCCACTCCCAAATGGCTTAAACGGGCTGATCCCCATTATTTTTGCTTCCGTTGCCAGACGTCACAAACCAGTTTGGACCCGTTTTGCTGTTTCACTTTTACTCCGAATCGCAAACCTCATAACCACATGTTTTCTCTATTTCTCTCTTCTAGGTGGTCGTGTTGGATCTCCGGAAGTAGTTGCTTGCTTACATCGGTTCCTTCGCACATTGATTAACCAACGTGCACCGTCATTCTGCGAGGTCTGCTCCCCACACCATAAACTTCGTCCTCGTCGGAGAAGGCTTGGATTCACTAGATCATGATAATTACTCTTCAACCCTGGTTCTTTCAATCGTATCCCGTAAAGCCGTGCAGCGTGAAAGTCTCTTGTATAATCTAGTGATATGTAAATCGCCCTTATAAGATCGTATTCACAAGCAGACCCAGTTTCCTTGTATCTATACGGAATCTGTTCACAGGACCGTTTTCGTTGTGACAAATTTTCTCGCTGCTGACAATCATTAGTATTCTGCTTATCTGTTACATTGTCGACGTCCCACCAGCTACCCTGCTGGCCTTTTCTGCCCGCATTAATCCTCTCCTTGGGTCACTCTCTCCTCATTCCCTCATCACGGTCTTTTGAGCATTCTTCCTTGTCATGCTCAGGTTCTTCATCACCAGATTGTCCCTCACTGCTCGCACAGACACTACAGGCAGCACGCATCACCGTTTGATCTCTTCTCGTGACTGGTCACCTCTTTTTCCTTAGTGTACACACGAGTGACAGACCGACACCAACCGTGTGTGTATAGCATTCCACTAAGCTATCCAAACCGTGAGATTACGTCCTGTCTTGTAGGCCCTTCTCTCCTCGACGGGCCAACGGCCGAATATCCGGTGATCATCACAACCCCAGTGCCTGTCGATTGATTTTTTGGCTATTTTGTTCCCTTCCAAGACCTCTAGTTTATCCCTGTGTATTCTCTCTCCATCGTTTTTTACGTTTCATACGGTTGAATCTCAGTCGTGAGATCATGTGACGTGTGGACTATCTTTCAGTGTTCGTTGGTTGTAGTGCACATCATTTTTTCAACACCGCTTCATCTGTTTGGAAAACGCCATCCCGCAACTCCCTGCCGAGTTCGTCAAGCTACTGTTGACGTCTCTCTCCTTGTCCCGGCGATTTCGTGCACCTATTATCTTTCTGTCTTTATCTTTTGTGACCACATTGTATCCGTTGCCAACACGTTCACGTAGACCGCTTTACAACTCTCCTTGTTCCTCGTCTTTTTTCCAGAAACATAAGAAACTGCTCACCATCACCGTTAGGGATTGTGTCAATTATCGCTAGAATTTCAATCATGCTTACTCTCCTGCTTTTATTAGGTGTGTGAATCCTGTTCTGTTTCTTCCTTTTCGGAGATGGTTTCTGTAACGATACTTGTCCTGTACATGGGAGATTAATCGTTTTGCTGTTGTTAACGTTGGACTGCTTAGGTTTAACTTTCCTTGCCATTAATCACTTTTTCCTTACTCCTCCCCTTTCTGCCCTCATCGGCGTTTGCATTTCTGTCGCATCTGGTTGGGGATCTTAGTATCTACCCGTCCATTTTCCCACGATCTTGTAAAAAATTTCTTTTACCCATCCCCGGTTGTTTAGCTTAGATCTCTTCTCTGGTCTCGTCGTTCGTTCAATCTCTGCGTCGCCCCTCGTCCAATCATTTCTTGACTCACAGTTCCCGATCTTGTGTGGCAAGAATGGTTGTTGTTTAGATATTCTTTTGTACTCTACTATCCCTCCTCCTTACTGCCACATTTCCTGATGTCAAATTCTTCCGTTGCACCAGATACGTAGTGAGGGGTTTCATTGCTCTTACAGACCTCCCTTTGGACTCCAAACGGCTTCCCATTGTACATTTACCCATTTTGCGTCAGCGGCTGAATGTAATTATTTGCGATTGAGTTTTATGAATTAAAACCGTCCAATTTGACTCCACGACTGTTTCACGGTCAGTTTTTTCTTCCCCAGTGAGCCAATCGAGAAACGATGAAACGCCCTGCTTCCTCATGAGTAACATGGGTTGATGGCAAAGGCACTGTGTTCCGTACACGAGGCGTGACAACCTATGCTGATAAAAAACGCAGTATAACCCTTTCACAAGTAATCGGGCCATATTGATTGTTGCTTAAGCCTAATCAGCTCAGCTTTCACAAGATTAAGTGTTTGGTACGCGTGCTCTGCAGGCCCCGTTGTATGCTGTGCACTTTAATGTCCAGTCTCGTCTTATCAACACTTGAAATACTCCATCTAAGAAACTTTCATTGGCCAGGTGTTTACTCTAGGCAGGGTCGACTACTAAGAGTATAGACTCAGGTGCTGATGTCGCCAAGCAAAAGGTAGGGTCCGTAGATGGGATTCAAATCCTCGACCCCTGGCTTCGGGCCCCAATCTCGCCCCAAGGACTGTCTATAATATGCGCACTTTGGTTTATAAAAACGATCTCCCACACCCACCTTTTTTACACTATCCTAGTGATCGATAACTTTATCCTGCGTTCCCTTCAAGTAGCCGTTAATACTGCGATGTACTCGCCCAAGTTAAACTATCAGTCAAACCAAGTTGAGCCATCAAGGTTTCGATGGTTTAACATCAATAGTAATGAAATAAGCTATTTAACTAAAGATTCGAGTAGCAAATCTTGATCGATTTTGAGAATTGTCCCTTCGACAGAGTCGTGTGGACAGTAATGTAATAGTAAGTGGGAATCCAATTTACCCCCAGCGCTGAAAGGTCTACTGAACACTGCGTGGGGGCACTGCACCCTTTGGCTATCTCGTGACTTGCGGTTTCTTCAGGTGACGAACTAATCGGACTCAACTCAACTTTGGTCATCAACTGTACTGGCTGTTTGTGAATCCTACTTGGAGAAAGCAACTGAACATGTGTGCTCTGTGTGAGCAGGTCAGGTCCGCGTATTCTAGAATGAGTGACTTCTGTGTATTGGTTTTAAATCGGCAGCTGGGGGTCACGTCATCCATCCGACTTGCTACGGGCTTGATTCTCGCCAATGAACACGGTTACAAGTTCGTGCCAGCTAAATACAGCACATATTTGAGAAAGTAGCTCCCCACCATTTGTAAGATGCGGAATTACTCCTACTGTTTGGTGGAATTGAACGTTCGCCTCACCCGCCATACTAAGAAATTTCGAGCATTTTGCTGAGAGCAGATCTGGTCAGCTCCAGATAAAGGACGTCTTCTTCAGCCCTATAAGCATTGTCGGTTGAGATGACGATCCTCTACGTCTGCAACTCTGAGATCTGGGAACTAAACCGCTGCATCAAATAGCACAATGGTACAGTGTGAAAAGTTTTGATTGACCTACTGAATTCCCGATGCGTGCTTTGAGTTTGCGGAGCTCCCTTTGTCTAGCAAATCTCCCTGTATTAAGTCATCTTGAATAGGACCGTATGGCTATGCCCGTCAGTGCAATGCGAAAAGGTTTTCTTTATAACTTAATCGGCTGCCCCACAGTTTTGGGGGCCGGTGTTTGCACTGTCAATGTTCACAGTTTCTCACTGGGAAGTTGCGTCAGACTCGTTTTCAGTATAGTCCACTCAAACTTGAGAGCCATCAGTTGTTCATAGAATGGAAAAAGGGCATTCACAGTTTGGTAATCATCACTTGGATAAAATGGAAGTTCAACATTGTATTCAGAAAAACAATTAATGTTATTTGCCGGCAGTTTTAAAGAGAGCCTTATTCAGTGCAAAAAACTCCGTTTACCTAACTATCTATCCAATTTGGTTGCATATTAAGAGTTCTAATTGGGGAGAGTTGGGCGGTGTGGATCGTCATTAAGTAAAAGGGAAGACAGCATAGTCCGGACAATCCTACCGTTTCGATTTTGACCTTTGATCGGCCATTCAAGTAGCCAGGTATACAAGCTAACCCGTGCAAGCATCGCTTATTGTTAATTCACATTTCCATCCCTTCATTATGAATTCTGCAGAAACAAATTTTGCCGACAAGTTTTGTAGTCACGAATCTTGTTTTTTTGCATATGTGTCAATCATTTGGCAATAGTCAAAGTGTCGATTTAATTGATCCATGTACAAATTGTGTTCACATCCACCGTCGTTGCAGCCATCCAACTGGTATTGAGGACGCAACCGCATTCACTCCCACTGCTGTTCAGTGTCAGCAAACTGCTAAAAATTAGAGCAAATGTAAACGCTTATTGTGATATTTCACCAACCTACTTGGCTTCGCTCATGTACCGCATGCACCCTGAATGTTGATATACAAACCAACGTAGAAGACAGACTTTGGCAACTCGGTTGTTTGTAGCAGGCTAGCTTCGAGCTCCTCCCGTGTTCCATTTCCGCCGTTCTTACTGACACCGTTGTATGTCATTGATGATGAGTAATTTCAAGGCAGACGAGTAGTTACTGAAGGGGCATCACGAGTAATTTATAAACACATTGTATCTTGGTGGGACCATTCATCTGTCCACCGACCCACTCTCTTGTCTTTGATCTTAAGGGCTGCCTGGTGCTCTCTACAACATTCTCCCGACTGGTAGGTTGAATCAGCGTTTATGAGCAAACACCTATTCGTGCTGAACGGTGAACATGTGACTACGCATACCAATCCAGCAGAAAGTTCTGAATAAGGTCCACGTGACATCAATTTTATGTCACCCGTCTTGCAGCAGGAACGTTTCTGAAAGGATAAGGGATTCACCGTTGGTGACTTGACTGAGTTTTCAACACGCCATACGCAACGACCAGATCCCCTCGTACGTGAATAAGGGCAAACGAATTTCCGCGTGCACATTTTTCGTTTCAACTCACTCTAGTGGAGCGGCCACTAGCGCATGCCACACTCCTACCCGTGGGCACTGGGCTTCGCCTAATAAACACTACACTTCTCCCAAACGTCAGCTGATCGGCGCGATAATCCAGAATCGGGATGTTGGCTGGTCACCAGGGCCCGCGTGTCTGAGCTTGAGACCGCACCAGTGCCTCACCTCAATTGGGACACGGAGCCGCTTTACAATACTGGCGATAGTTGAGTGCAGAAACAGCGTGAGTCCCCATCATACCCCTGTCCGGTGACCGTAACGCATCTCACGTCCGTTCAGACCATATTGGAAAAGTCAGGTTAGCCGACAAACTCGGTGCTGCACGGTGGCCCAAAGCTAGCTATGCTCTTCGAACAGCTGGCGGTAGACAAGACATGAAGCCTTAGTGGTTTTCAGTCGCGGTCGCAGTGTTAATTAAGCCACGACATCATAGACGCAACTCCCGCTGGTTTCCTGTCCCTGAGTTGAGGAATCCGCATCAGTTGCCTGTGGCAAGAAATTCGTGAGATGGCTGGATGCGACCCTTATAACCGATATTCTGCTGGTTCGTCAGGCATTCGAAAATGAGAAAGAATGGGAGAACAGTGCAGCAGCACATGGCTTGAAATGGCTGACAATCGATTATCGGGTGAAAATTTAGGAGACTAGAGCTGAGCCCGCAGGATGGCACATAGTTGGAAATCGTTATCTGAACGTCCCAGAAATAGGGGAGATTGTCGGTTGAATCGAAAGCGATTCAACGGTGACACTCTCCACGTTGCGTCTGTGACTCGCCGTTGGATTTAGCAGAGACGTGAGTTTGACAACACTAGCCAAGTACCTCGATGGATGCTCGCTCACATCGAATGAATTACATCCTCATAATGGCTAATAAGCACATGAGAAAGATGCTTTGGGAGGTATGCATTTAGTGGCCGAGGATAGACCGGTCGTTTGGGTCGACGAAAGAAATTCTGACTTGTTTTGCCTCCGAATGGGTTATGTTCACAGGGTATCAGTGGACCGGTCGTTATTTGCGATAATGCTCCATGCCATTCGCGCCTGGAGGAAATCTTCACATAGAAAGATTTTAGGTCTGCGACACTGGTGCGTCTAGGAACCTGTTTCCGGTCTCCCAATCCGGTTAAAGGAAAGTGTTAGCGAAATACACCTATTTGCATACCAATTTGGTTTTGATGGAAGACTCACCTGGAACCAAGCTGAATCTCTCGTTTATAATGTTTTTAAGCAACTGAATATGCTGCACCAGGCCGTCCCATGTTTCAGTTGGTACCATATTCGATATATCACGACACATTATATAGACGTAACACACTACTCATAAGGTCGCTGGAACCTCTTCGGCAGCCCAAGATCGGTTTCACCCTTTTGGTATTCATTGTAGGCATATGGGATATATTGAAGTCACCTACCAAGAATCATATACCACAGATTTATCAAAGGAAACTCCAAGGATATCTGATCTGACAGCCTCATCCAAAGGGCAGCTGTTAAGTTTTCATTGTCAGTAAGCACAAGATCTGATGCGACGCCCTTCTAAGTCAGTGGACCCGTGAGGCTGATCTTATACTTTCGGGTTGCCGCAGTCGACCTAGCCCCTCGTCTCACGGAGTGTGGTCAACTTCAACCACAGTACATCTACGGATTTTTTATAGCAGACCGTCAGGTGAGAGAATAGATTATTTTCTGCTTTCCTCTTTTGTATAGAGTCTTCCCTCCAGACTGTTGGGCTTATACACGTATGCAGGCTTCTTTCGCTGTGCAGTGCCATTTGGAATTTCTTATCCTAGTGCTAGCTGTTCAGGGGGCACAGGTAGCTCCGGTCACATTGCTGGTTCTATGCTTCGGCAAGCTTATGGATTAGCCTGACTTTTTCAGCATAGGATTGACAACCATGAGACGGTGTAGTAATGGTGGTTTATGCTGAATTCAAACTCGTCCACCTCTGGTGCACTCTCAAACTCAAACACTCAGGCCACAGCAATCATTCCATGTCCTGATTCTGGGCCATCGCGCCGATCAGCTGAAGTCCTGCCGAAGCGTAATACCTATTGGTCGAAACCCAATGCCCACTGACCGGAGCATAGCATAAAATGATGTGGATAATGTTCATTCAAGACTCGTAGGAATGTGTTAAGAAATGTGTACACCCTGTGCAGGAAGCATTGTTTTAATGAGCTTACTCGCCTACGACCTTGGGTTAAATTTAGAAAGTCTTCGTCAAATCAGTTTGTGCTTAGTTCTTTCGGGTAGAGGAATTGGACTCGAAAAGTGGAAATAAAATCCGTTTTTTAACAAGCAGGGAGTTCAGCACAATCCCAACTTATTGTGGGGCCAACGTGAGACTCCACTGAATATCTTGTTGGTAAAACGCTCATGCCGAACGTTTTGCGTAACGGCCCGCTCATGGCTAAGTCGGGTTGACACCCAAAATAACGAGGCATTCTGTCAAAGCTAAGCTTCGCATGCAGTTAAGTACGACCCGATACTGAGTGTACTTTCTGTCCATGAAGCTTTGAAGCTTGTGCAGCTTTGAATAACAACTTACTCGTTATTCCTCAGAAACTGAATTGGTATAACTGGATAGACTGACGTATATAAACGATATGCACCGAAAGCTAAGCTGTTCACACAACCTGTTCTTGTCGTTTTGTTAGTTGTGTCACTTTGTTTTTACGTTCCTAAATGAATACTGTGTCTAAAAGTTATTATTATTCAGGTCAGCGTCGAAGAGCTCCCTAACAATCCACTTGTGTCTCAGGCTAGACGAACATAATCCTTAGCTAATGCTGTATATTTGATCGAGGTAACAGCGACTGGCATTCTATTTCACCTTAACTTTCCTCCCCACCCTCCGAAGAGAGCACAGCGCTTTAAGCAGGCCAACAGTCCAAGTACAGAATGGACGCAAAAGTGTATTTCACAGTTTCCGTAGATTGCCAGATGTTAGAGCTCCTCTTCAATGCTATTTTCTCTAAGTCAGGGTTAAACCATTGCTTTCCATGAGCCCTAGCTTTCAGTACTTCGGTGGTAATGACTCTGCAAATCAAATACCGGTCAGTTCAAGCATGACTTATATTGTTCAGTATATTATTCAGTTTCCGCTTATAAGGTGCAGTGCAAATCAGCTCAGACTTTCGTCCCTATGACAACTGGCCTCGGCTGTGCTGACGACTTGGGTTTTGTAGAGGCACACAGCATTAGAGGTGATAGTCTTTGCCAGTACTTGGGCGATCTGGTACCTCTTTTCGGGTAGAAGTTTCGTTGAAATCGCTGAAGTCGGACGTCTACTATGAGATCGCCTACTTGTCACCATCTACATCTACGGCCAAGAGATCCCTCATGAAAACCATGCGAAAGCATTAGTTAAATTATCTCTTAACTCCACTGTGTTCTCCGTGCCTCAATTTACTCGTCTTTGGGAGACAAATGAATTTGGTGTCTCCTCTACGCAAGATTATGTATACCGACGCAAAACACGTTTCGAAAATTGGTTGAAACTGCTCCACGCCTTGCTTACCCTCGTATTGCACTGTCTGTCAGAATGATGAAAGTTAGAGAATGAAAATGTTTCTGATTAAGCTCGAAAAGCGCTGCGAATATAGCAAAGAAATGATACTAAACATATATAGCTACAACAGGACATAGTGACATTTCAAGGAGTCGGAAAATCACGCCTCACTTTGGTCTAAGATTGCTGCCCTAAATATAAAAAACAGCAGATTGTGGGCATTGGTTTCCCGAACTTCCTCACAATCTTTCACAATTCCCTCCACTTGAACTCAACACTGTAACGAAGGCATACTCTGATCAATCAACCACCGGTCGTTTCCGGGTTGGAAGCTGGTTGTCCGGCCGTTTTCGATAGGCAAGTTCCTGCAGTTTAAATTGCGTGTCTGGTTTCAACACATTTCGATTAGACCCAGTCGTTATAGTTGCAGGTTTTAAGGGCAGGTTTTGTCAATACGATTCAGGATAACTCAAGAACAGACAGTTTTGGGAGGTCCTAAAGAACCTGGAGTAGTCAAGGTATGTGAAACAAAAGTCACGTGCAAGAAGTCACTAAATCAGGTAATCCTAAAAGTCAAGCGGAACAACTGGAATTAAGGTTACAGCACCCACCGCATAACTTTCGGCTAGAGATTTTCTTATCGGACGTAACTAACTCATTGTAAATCTTTCCCCAACTGGTAGTATTTGAAATAGAATTTGCTAAATTTACCGTTTCAGTATGAACGTCTTTTTCAAAAATGGATAAACAGCGTATTCTTTCCGTCGAATTTCAGCACCATCTTACAAACCTGCTTGAAAATATTCAGCGAAATAGATATCTTTCGTTACATTTTGATGTATGCTCAAGTGTATTTATCGCTTATATTTGAAGGTACAAAATAACATCTCTTTGCACCTCGTCTATGCAGTTCACACTATCTCCTGTGGACCACCGGCTCACAGTCACACGTGATGTAGCACTGCGAAATCTTCATCATTATCCACAGTTTTTTTAACAAAGTAGGTATTGACATATCCACAACAGGCCATGCCCATTGGGTATATTCTTTTCACTGCCTGGTCATGGATACTAGGTGCTAGGTAGGCTTTAAAAAAATCCATTCAGGTTCCGTTACCCAAGTGCTTTTTTATTGGTCGATAATACACCACCATTGTTTGTGGCTTACCGCAGAGCATCCACCAACTTCAGCAAAAACCGTTATTTGTGTGCGAAGATAACTGACTTCGATATCTTTTATATCAAACCAAATGAATCCAGGGTACAGTGTCTTTGCACTGCATTTTTCGCCAGTTGAGGCGATGTTCTACAGCAGTACACACGCCACGTCCAGTTTGCCTGTTCTGTGACAGCCTAAAGAATCTGATGTGCAACTCATTACGAGCATCGGACGCGATTTTCACCAAGTAGGACAGTCATATGGTCGCACTTAGCACAAACATCCACATCCCGTGATCTGAGGGCTGAACGCATCCCTTTAGAAGTATGCATCATGGGTACCGATTGGTACATTCTGTACATTCACCCAGTCAAAGGATGAACTCACTCTCCACCTCTTAGATAAAAGCATAATATCGCATGCAAGTGTCTTTTCAACCGCCACATTAAAAGGTGAACGAGCATCTTTGGGATTTTCAAATATCTGACTGAATAGGATTTTGTTGTCCGTGTAAAACTGACTGGATCAATACCCCGAGGTAGGACAGCTTTAGTGTGATTGGTTATTTAATTCCATTCCTCAAATCAGTATGCACAGATCAGTTAACTACAACCCACCACACCGTGTTTTGGGTTTGCTTTGCTGGTTCCGACAATTTTTGCTGGTAGGGTTGTGAATCGCAGTTATGATGCGTGAATATTTGGTGTAAATGACTGTCTAGTTCCGTTTAGTGCCACCATCTTACATTTCTAACTAACAAAATTTATGGCCCAAACCACTACAGAGCTATCGCCGTAGCTGTAGTTCCTGAACGACTTTTCGTTTTCATGCATACAATATAATAATCAGGTTAGCTTGATCATCCACATTAAAATTCCTAAAACTGAATGGTCCATTTTAGAACGTCGGTTGTTGCTTTCTTCCGTCACGAACGTGACTTGCAAGGAAGAATGCAATAACTATTCTCCTCTTCTCACACAGAATTTCGGACTTATCCACAATTTCACCTTGAAAGCACTTGCTATTCGTTTATGTGCTACATTCAACAGTCTTACTTTGTCTCTCACACTCCATATTCTGTTTATCCAGCCTTTACCTTGAATCTTAGGTCGAGGAATCTGCCAAACCACTTGTGATCATTTCAGTTTCTTCAAAGCCCTTCTTCCTTCAGTTTGCCGGCAAATAGCTATCTTTGTTCGAACGTGGCCTGTGGTGGTGATGAGCAGCTAACCATGTAACAAATACAAGTTGAACACAAACATTCACCCAGTCGACAGATTCCGAGCATAACCATCTGACAATCATCGCCTGTTTGTCATTCGTTAACTGTGGATTCTTTGAAATTGGCTGAGTGAACGCCATTTATTCCGTGGCAAGCACTTTTGGGTTTGTGGGTTAGAAGAAGAGTTTGATGTTGCCGCTATGTGATATTCAACTCGGGGTGGTTGTATTAGCGTTTCGCAATCACAGCACGTTTTTTCATCATACCTCAAGCCCACTCCTCTTAGTCGAAACGATAAAGGTGAGACCAGATATCTCCCAGGCAGAGTGATCTATATTTGGTGACCCATACTGACAAATTATCTGAGATATGCGTTAAAAGTGCGCCTGATTTAATAACTGCACGACCGACAGTATTTAAGCAAACAGTGCAATCCCAAACGCTTTATTCATGGTTTGACAAGCGATTTATATGAGTGAATTGACTAAACAACTGGAAGCTAGACGTCTGCAGCTGTAGTACTGTCGACCGTCTAAGAATTTTGTGATCACCTGAGCTGGCAATGTTTACGCTGGATGAGTACCTGTGCACCAAGCTCAAAAGCACCGATAAACAAATTACCCTGAGACTGTGGTGTTGAAGATAGTGAGTGAGCAATGATGTACTGTAGACTGACGGTCAGCAAAGATCGACTGGTACTCTTAGGTGACTGAATGCCGTCTGTTTACCTAGGTGTAGGTCGGTGAAACCCATGGGGAAAAAGCCTAAAGTATGTACGTACATTACTCACAGTTGTGATATCTCGAATGTTGTAACAATTGGAACATGAGGCAGCCTTGTGCAGCACATTCAGGTGAAGAAAACCAGTACAAACGAGAGATTCAGCGTGCAAATGAGCGTATTTGGCGTACATACACTACTCCTTATTGCTGAGTGCAAGCTTATGGAGTAGAAACAACTAAATTATCATACGTTGCCAAACAGTTAACCGTCAATATTCAAGTGGCACTGAAAAGAAATTCAGTATCGACGAACGACGAATTTTTTAACCTGAAACTAAAATATACTCGATACCTGATATCTTATCTCAATAAGGCGGTTATCTCACATTTAGATTGTTCACGCTTTTAAAATTGGCGAGATGTAAAGGTATTGTTGAGGGAAACTGAGTAGTTTATTGGAAATTTTGAAGCAAAAAGAAACCTCAAAATACCTGTTCCAAGCACTTTCTACTTTTCTGGTTATGTCATTAAAGAATCAGTTTTTAAAGGTGACAAGTTCCTTTTTCACAATTCCACAACGACCTAGCCGGCCTAAATTGTTGAGGTCAGTTCAGTGAAACGGGAATTTTGATGCCTTTGGCTATACCTCGTGTTCATGTTTCTCCAAATTGCGGACCTTAACATACACAAGTCCGAAAAGTCCCCACATCAGCCGACCGAATGCAAAATCTCAACAGTCCCACAATCGTTCTGCTTTCGGCTTTTGTGCGGAATGTCGATCGTATATTTGATATCCTATGTAATGGCCTGACTTGACTTTCGGAACGTCAAAGTAACAACATGAAACCAGCTCAGACAACAGCTGGAAGCGAGTCACGTGGTAGGCAATTGCTGAGCGTATGGTATATTTCATTGCTGATACCAATCATATCCCATTATTTCATGCTTAACAGCTCCAAAATGTTAACCAAATATTAACGTGGATTGCTGGACCCACGGAGTGAATATGAACACCACAGACATATAGATCAACAGAGTCATAGGACTGGTGATTACAGGAATCAACCAGGCGAGGATCGCTCAGAAAGTACCATAGACTGCCAATCTAGGTCTGAAGTTATCACAAGTACTTTCAAAATGATCAATAAAGTTACTATTTCAAATCGTTTGAATGGCTTTCTGTTTTGAAGTTCACTTCCAGGGTGTGAAATATACCTGGTTTGGATTTCAGTCATTTACATCTCAACGGACTGTCACCTTTTGTTTGTCACAGTGTTTCCAATAAAGTTAATCAATACTTGTGCTAAAAGCGCTATTTGCCATCAGACAAGACAGATGACTATGACGAGGAGTTGAATCACAGCAATAACACCAGTAGATTTCAGCAGGCATGATGCCGCACACACTACTTTAAATAGAACATCTGAAAAGGGTTCTTGTTGTTGGCATGCCTTTTGGACCCGCAGACCCCAAAGTCCTAAGTTCCCTTGTACCTTTTCGAAATTCTAGCATGAGAAGCTAGGATTCGCTGATCGGTTGCTTTTTATTCCTAACCTTCGTTTATGGCGGGGAATGCACCACAACACGTCATTATGAAATATCAGTATGAGATTGCGGAATTTTCTTGCATTCCTGGGTAAGGCACACGTGATCCTTCTTGCACGTGGTTGGAAACCGCAACTTAGTTAACACAAAGCCAAACATATCGGTGAGCACGCTTTCGCTCATACAGGGATGGTCTGGCTAAGGCTGGTCTGTTGTGTAACACGTTTACGTTTAATGAGGTTCACAATGAATGCTGACTCAATCTCGCTTTCCACACGTCTTCCCCTTTGCGCTCACCTTCTTCACCCATTACTGAGTATCTTCTAACCATCGAATAAAATTACTGGAAAAATACCGTCGTATTTATTGTTTTGTCGCGAAAACGTGGTTGTCAAACTTTGTGTTTGTCTGAGATGCCACCCTGTCTGCTATTTTCACTGTGATAGCCGTCATAGCCGAAAACCAATCTCACAACAAAGATTCTGATCAATTCTCCAGGTGACTAATTCACTCATTCTATGAGCCAGCAAGAAAACCAACCGTGTCATACAGGTCAGTCTGAAAATCTGTCAAACTGTAAGACGATATAACAAACAGGAACCCTAAACACAATGAACGTGAATTGCTGAAGTGGACGCACCTGGTGTTTTTGCTGAAGTTGTTGCTCACTGTTCTCCAAAATTCTACTTATACAGCAGCATGTTCTCAATGGCATTTTCGAAGGTATTTTGACTTATTCTTTTGTTATAAGCAGCTTCAATTTGGCAATATATTGCGATTTCCTCGCAGGAACTGCCCTTTCAGAATCCCTCTCTACCTATCCGGCAACCGGTACAGTTATGTTCCAGATGGCTCTGAGCATCAGGAATTGTGTTGGAGCATTGTCCACTGTTCGACAAAGGGCAGTTTTCCAAACTTGGGAATTAGGTTTTTTAACAGATGCATTAACTACACACTTCCTGAACACACACTGAGAAGCCATTTTTAAGCTTTTATCGAGAAAGTATGTATCAGTGACTCGACTTTCACGAAGAACAACCCATGGGGCAATGAACAATGTAAAGACATTCACTTCTATAGGTCTTTCAAGAATCCAGGTGTGCGAGTTTTTCACTGTCCCGTTCCGAACAAAAGGGCCTAAAGTGTGAACAATACATGCCAGAAATCGATACTGTTCAAAGACCACGAGTGAAATGTCATTCTTTTTGACCGACAGGTGGAGTCTAACTTTCAGACAACCCTATCATCGAATGGAGTACAATTCTCCCTTAGCCGTCATCACGGAGTATCCCACTCAGATTTCCCTCCGAATATTCAATCCGGCCCTTTGTATGCTAAGTGCAATACCAACTGCCGCAGGCCCTTCAACAAATGACTTCATTTTGTCAATGTGTTTTCTGTAAACCAAGTTTCCTACGACAAGAATGTGGTTATGGTGACTTGTTTTAAAACACTGCGCCGTTTTTGGAATGCTTCCATCACATTTATACCATGAATCCACCAGTTTCAATCTCTTTTCTTCAGTTAGTCTGACTGAATTGTCATCAATGAACCTATGAACCGGACCAAGTTAATCAGGTCCCACAAGAATCTGTGCGCCACATGCGCTTACCTGTTTGCTGGTAGTATGAACTTTTGCAATTTCATCCTGTGAATGAAGTTAACTCAAGCAGGAACGTCGTTTAACTGTACAGTATTTCATCTTTGTCGCAAACCGTCAGCAGTGCGTATCTCATGGACCGCCAGAGATTACAACCTCCGGGATTCCCGTTAACAGTCTAGGCTTATAAGGTACTATACCATACTACGCCATACTATATAGTACTCTACTTTAGTCTACTCTGCCCTATTCCACTGCAGTCTATACACTATACCATACTACACCATACTGTACTATTCCATACACGATACAATATTCTATGCTATATTACACCATAATACACATGATACACTATGCTATACTATACTGTACTGTACTATACTATACTACACTATACTATACTACACTACACTACACTATACTATACTATGCTATACTACACTATACTATACTATACTATACTATACTATACTATACTATACTATACTATACTATACTATACTATACTATACTATACTATTCTATACTACACTGTACTATACCATACTATGATTTATACTGTACTATGCTACATTCTAATAGTATGTTATGACACACCATGCCGCGGTTCTCATAGGTCGCATAAACATTCCATCTGGGAGTGAAAGAGCCTGTCAGCACTTGATCAGGTGGGGTGAGCTGTGTAACTGAAGGAAGAGTGGCGCGATACCTTGTCGAAGTGCGACTTGATCCAGTACTCATCAACCGCTCGTGGCCTTTGACAACTAACCAGAAGGCCGCTGGTTCGCGTCTTGTTAAAGGTCCGTTTGATGCGTACTGGTGATGATTTCAACAAGGCAGAGAGAGATGCACAATATCTTTCGGCTTATATGCATAGACTGACTTAAGATATTCTTCCATGTCTTTTATTGATAAACCAACAGACATATACAATTTTTAAGACAAAGACCAGCAGCCATTTTGAACGTAGTCGTGTGCGGATTCGAACTAGTGTCGGAACGGAAGTCCGCGACTTCAACATATGACTGGTTAAGTGCATTGCGCATTGTATGACAATGTGGTTGTTTTCATTTCTAATCCTGACATTCAGTAAACTCGGCAATCCAGAATGCAACACGTTTCATATGTGTAGTAACGGTATTTTCCTCAGCTTAGTTCTTGGTCTGAGCCTCCCAAGCTAGCGTTCACGTCAACACAACTACCAAGGGTGCACAAGGTATAATAACGCCCAAAACGAGGTCAAGAACATTTGTACAGCGCTTCATATGTATGGTATAAGTGGCTACAACTTTCTGAAAATTCTGACGCCTTCTGGATGCGGCATTGGCAACTGGCATTCGGCCAATACTGCGCCACGGTTGGCTGTTTGGTCCAAACTTTCGACCAATCAGATTTCGGCTTGATGCCGGACCGGCAAGCGTCCCGAAACTTTGGCCCATCTTGCGCGGGATAGGCTTCTCGGCCGTAGCAGTGCCTAACTGCGAGCGGTAAGGCGGGATCCGTGTGGAATTCCGCCTAACAATATGTCTCCGAGTTCCTCCCGGTTTTCATCAGCCCAGTTGACGAAGCTCACCCGGCAAACGCACCACAAAAAGCCAAGGTTGTTAATGGGCCAGTTATGCCTATCACCTGGAAGTGCATAGTAGCCCTACTGGGTCGCGCATCGTCCCGTCGCTATTGCATTGCTCACTTTTCATGAACACCGTTGTAAGTCTGCGCAACCACGTTCACCCAACATGACCATCAACATCCAAGAGCATTTGTTTTGCTCACTGGCGCGATCAGCTGACCGCTGATCTATATGTACCCAATTAACAGCATAAACGGATGCCAGCTGGTTCGATCATCACCAACAACAACCGGTACGTTACAAAAGTCCTGTCAGTACATACTGACCAGATATGAGGGTGAGCAAATATCTGGGATTGCGTACATGAATCTTGGTTCAACAAAAAAAAGACAGACAACCTCTGAGGACAGTCAGCACTAGAGAGGCAAATGAGTGCACGAATTCATAGTCTGCCGACCAAATTACGTGAAACCTGATATGAGAATTGAATTACATTGCTGAGCAACTTATTGGCCAGAATAACACCAAGCTGATATACTAAGTCTTGTTTTGACGGCCATCGTAACATTCTGCTACATTTAATCTGTAAAGTGCATCGTAAAGTGCACATATGTGTAAAGCTTTTTTATATACCGTTGTCACATTATCTTATTGATTCACTCAGTTTTCAGCTGAGTGTTGACTGTTCATCAGTCGCACCGCTTTTGTATTGTGTACAGTAAAAGTGCCGTAAAGTTCCTCCCCTTTCTCCAAATGTGGTGCGAACGCACATTGGCCGGTCTCCAACTGAAAAGATATCATGAATGTTTTCAGTTATTTTCAAATTCGTTTAACTAAGGCCTCCTGCCAGAAAAAGAGCTTCAGGTACAGTGCCGTTCGTACAATAGCACTTGCAAGTGTGCCAAAAATGTACCTTCAATGGAGTTACAATTCCTGGGAAAATCTTGGTAAAGTGGTTTCATATACAACGTATATTGATGACATTTTGGAATCTGTAACTCACTTGACCATGGACCATGTTCTGATGGTTAACCAAACAGCTTCGGATAATTGTCACTTCCGAATTTCTATGATGATAATTTGGTGTCCGCATCTCCAAACTTTCACGGAAATCCAACTGCAACTGATCATGCTACGTAACTACCCACTCGTGATACCACATTACATATAAGGTCGATAAAAACTTTTAGACAGCCTACTACATGTCACAGTCCTCTTATACCTCGCCAGTTAGGCATAGTCCTCGAGTTCCAACCAAACTTATTTCCCACATGAATACCAGTGTGAATGTAAGTGCAGTTACGCAGTCATTTGCAGATTATTGAACGTTAGCTGAATACCTTGCTTAAGATATTGTTCAACCCGAAAGTGCTGCACAAAAGCCGCTTAATATTTCAGTATTTACTTTGCTGTGACACCATTTATAAGACCACTGGGTTTTAATTTTGTTCTTGTGTTTATTGGAGACAACTTCGCGTATTTGACCAGCAGTTGTCTCCGCGCAGCGAATTTGGTGTACATTGGGGAGACAGAATGCGTTTTAGCATCATGGAAAAATCAACTGCCACTTTTCGAGAGATTAAACGTGGTTTTTCGATTCAACTGTGTCTGAATGTAGAGATATCGAAAAGTTGAGTAGTCCTCCAGATGTGTACCCGTCTGATCTCTATCTCAGAACTGGCTCCCAAAAGGTTTTATCAGAAGAACCATAAGCGATGTCGCCAACCACCTGATGCACAAATGACGTCCAGAGTTTCTGTCATCCAAATGAGAACATTAAATTGAACGTCGCGGCTATCTGTCGGAGGAGTCCAACTTGCTAGGAGAGAGCTGCTTGACCCATTACGTTCCCCAACTTTATGAAATCGAACTGTTTTCATTCCCGAAATTATGAATCCATTTACTCATATTATGGACGGGCAGACATCGCTAATATATTCGATCCCCGTACCTTAAATTGCCAACCGCTTTATATCCAACTGAAATTTTATTTCGGCTTTTCAGCGTGATACCTGTTCAACGGTGCTTTCGGCTGAAGGCTGGATCCATGACGTTATTTGCTAACTGGGGCGTGGCTATCGGGTTCCCGAGTTATCCTGAATAGACAAGTGGTCTTCACATGAGACCGACGTAATCACAGCACAGCTTTCTGAGCATACGGACAGAAAAAGAGGTGTTTCTGATTATCAGAGCTGAAACTGTGGAGTTGTTAAGCAGGTGAGAGCAGGTGTGTGCGTAACACAAAATAATCTAAACATGTTTCTGTTCTACGACTAATGTAGTTGGTGGTGTTCATTTCGCGAGCCGCTAAACATGAAGTTTCTTCACGCTAAATATCATGATACTCAGATGCTCATCTTCTGAACAATGTTCACGTGGATCCAGCCTCTTTAGTTGAGGAAGAGCATTGAATGTCAGCAAACAACTGACAGTAGGAGTGGAGTTAACTGGTTGGTGTGAATCACGAAAAACCACACATGAATGAGCTCAACTTGTCGCGAACCATCCTCTCTTTCGACAGCGATGAGTGACCTGAGAACATTTAACCCCAGAGGCCACATAGAGAGCACGTTATCTGACGACGGTTCTACAGTTCAGATATAAGAAGGGGAGTGTCCCTAAACCATACTGTTCACACCGTACTGACGGTCTGGGTTTCGCAAATGAACATAACGACTGGAGTTAACTTTGATTTCATTTCACCTTCCGAATGGTCGCTGGATTACCTGCCTTTCTGAGTTTGGCTGATCACATAATATACTTGAGGGAATGAATAAAGCATAACTTCTTCGGCCCAAACTTTTTTGTTGTCTTTTTTCGCAGTTGGGTATCCTTCCCCTTTACGCTGCCGACGCTTGTCTTGTCTGCCAAACTACACCCAAGTTAGTCAAAAGTATCATCTCTTGGTCAACGGAAAAAGTGGGTCTGATACATTTAAATGCTCATCCTTTTATTTAACCAAACGGTAGGCTGATAAGTAGTAGGATTTCATGCTAAAGTCTCATAACTTTCGATGAGAATTACTCGCATGCGACAGGAGTCTGGGATAAAAGTTATGTCAAGCATCACCGCGCATTTGGACTACAAGATTGGAAAGGATATCCAGCAGTGAGAGAAACGTGATATAGTAGCCTTTCTTGAACCCCCCCCCCCACTCCCGGTACCAAACTGTCTATTACGCTTAGGAGTAGACAGTCACAGAAGGAAAGGGTTAGCAAAGGCCAAAAGCGAATTTTCGTAGTGAATCTGAAGCTGCCAATGTTAACAACAATATTTCTCGAGTTGACTAGCATTCTACTGGCATCTGTGGTTTAGACGGTTGCACTTATCAACATTTATCAACATTCCAAACCTGAGTTTGGATCTTTTCCTGAAAAATATATCTAATGTTCTGCTGACTGAGCTTGGCAATTTGATTAAAAAAGTTTCGCCACAAACCGAGGTGACATCATCAAAGCTAAGTGAATTAGGGTTGCGTCGTTGTCAAGGTATGCGTGGTTGCCTTCCCAATGATGCGCCGCCAGATGACGGTGCAACGCTAATCCATTACACAGTGATGGTGTCACCTCGACTGATGACGAAACGTTTGCAGCTAAACTGACAAGCTCAGCGAACAGAACGCGAGCCGTCAACATTTCTGTCAACAGCAAAAAACTGGTGTGACGCACCAAAACATCAGTTGTCCGAAACAGCTGAACACAAGTAAGATAAAGTAGTTAAAATCAGAATTTTTATTCAGCACCGGTTCATTCGCCGCGGAGAACACCTTGCAAAAGCATTGAGAACTTAATCGGCGAAAAACGAAAGCAGTCGATTTGTTCAAGAAAACCTTGAAAGCAACACATTATTACTATGAATAACATAAAAAAACAGGTGCTTTCAAACAGCTGCAGAACGTCCGAGAGTATGGGAAGTAAAAAACTGCGGAAATGAGGATGGTCCTTTTAGAGACCCTGTTTCCAAAGGAACCTTGTATGGTTTGGTGGAACATCAGGATACACGAAGACATGATAATTTTCACGGAGCGGTATATATGACGGCAAATATTATAGACGGTGTGAGACATTAGCAATCTGGTACAACTGACAAGTTGATACATTTGAATGGTGATGCGATCTACAAAGTTGAGTGCATTTTTTTCTGTTTTAAGAAATATGGCCGAGTGAGGGTTGTTTTAATTCCTAATACCTATTTATTGGGCGCCGAAAGGTTAGTTTTTTTTACTGACAGGTGTAAAGGAAAAACAGCGCTATCAAATAATGGGCTTCTGATATTTCTATGCCCACATTTTAGATGGTATGCTCAGAAAACCTCATTTTAGGCTTAGGGGACTGGGTTCGAGCCCCGGTTTAATTCAGCAATTTCAAGAATTTGACCGCAGCATGCACATATTCTGTTGCAGAACAAGCTTAGACTCTGGACATCTTCCTGTTTTCCGGGACTATGTTCAATCTGGTCAAGTTGACAAGATGGGAATAGTCCGCACATTTTTTCATTCCAAGATATAGTGTTAACGGATCTAAAGGAGCTGGGCATTTTACTTAAAATCATATTAGCAACATAGGCTTAGTAATTACCGCTTGGTACTGCCTTCGACAATAACACTCGTGATTAAATCCTAGGTTGACTGCCTCTAGCTGCTCCCATAACACCAAGACATAACGCTATGTACACGGACCGAGCACAAGTTCGAAAGAGTGCACACCTGTGTGACCCAAGTCACAGCCCCATGTCTGCTGTATGTTCAAATGTCGAGTGAAACGGATTAAAAACCGGACCCATACCCACATTTATTTTCCGGTGCATCCAGCCACCCACGTGATCTACGCTACGGCCGTCTTGTCCTTTCTCACGTCACCCTCAGTTCGCTCGACGAATGTCCAACAAGTCGGTCAACGGCCTGCCAAGCTAGTGACCACCGTAGGCTCAGACTATCTCGACATGTCACGCGACTCTCTAGGTCAACTAGAGGAACTTGTCTGGTCCCAGTGCCTTCGAGCCGAAGCAAAACAGCCGCACGAAGCGTGGAAAAATGCTTAGCCCTTGAAGCTGTTGACAGTGGACTTAGCAGGACGGCCTATCCAAAGTTGGCTACCAATCACGCGCGGCGGTGGTACCAACCAGCTGAAGATACTTCCTGCGGCTCCTACTGAAGAACAAAACGTGATCAAAATTACACACTTCGTACGACTATGGGCATTTATTAGACACTTTGAGGATTGCAGTCGTCAGTTTGATACAAATCCGACAAAAAACGTCTGCAGCTGTGATGTCTTTGGGTAAAAAACCCTAGGGATAGAATCCGACGTCAGGAACAGCCGAAGTGACTATGAACTGAATCTTTTGCAAATGAAATAAACATAAACCACGGCAAAAATCCGACTCCTAACATTTTGATTGACTCAAGCAAATCCAGATGAACTAATTAAGGCGTTAGCACGTCAGTCTTCAGTGGGAATGGTAGTTATGGACAAGCAGTGTTTGATGCTTCATCTGTCACTATACAGTCATATCAATTAAAGTGCCCGGGTGGGACATAATATCACTCGACCTTTCTTCCGCCGAACATTTGTCACTTACAGATGGCAAACCGATGTTTCCAGCAAATGTGTATGAAATCAGATGATGGTGTCGGATCGATTCAAGATTTTTAACTTGTCCTTTTACATACGTAGAGATAAAGAAAGGCCAAGAAATACGGGAGGACTAATTTTGAGGCCACTGCGACTTCTGAACATTTCATGCCTGACTCAGGTGCAGCAGTTTTTACTGTTGGAATTTTCACCACTACGAGGCGGTCGGTATGCCGTAAGATGAGTACAATTAACTTGTCAATCATTCACTAAGTAGATGCTTTTTACTGAGCTGGATGAACACATCTAAACAGAGGTTTTAATTATGTTGAACACCTGCATCCATTCATGTACACCATACACGTTTCTTCGCAGACAACAACACTCTGAGACACTCAAACAACTCATTCCTTCAAGGTTTCGTTTGCTTGTAAGTTCAGCCCAAAACAAACAACATAAAATTATGGGAAGTAACCTCGCTTACCATGATAAGTGGACACGGAAACCCCAAAACAGACATTCTCCTCGACCGTTCGACTTGCCTTCACTTGTTTAGAATAAGCAAAACTCGGTACTTTTCGCCGAGTGCAGCTAGAACAGAACCTAAAACTGCACACTCAGGTGATACTGTATGAAGGTGAAAATCGCTCTCGTGGAGGAGTCGCGCTGTGACAAAGTGGATTTTCAGAATGAAAGTGTTCCATAGGTGGAAATTCCTTACACGAAATGAGTAGTTTATCTCTAAGACGCTGTTTCAGAACTGGAATATCGGGTCGTTAAAGTCACCTGTGCTTATAATGAATAGGAAGTCCCATCGGAAATCGATGGATAGTTACTAAAAAAAGATGTAATGTACAAATGAAGCGGTACTGAAGCTAGATTAGTGCTTCAAGAATATCCCTTAAATAGGTGGTTGAAAGCTGAAAATTTCGGAATCCCTACCAAATAGTATACAGTATAATGTGCTTCACCTCAGAAAACGGAAATGGTGGGTTCGTAACCCATCGACATAAGCGTATTTCTCGGTCATACGAATGGCAAAATAGGCTGCCACTATACTTGTGTAAATGACGTATTCACGAGTTAAGATAACCCAGGCTTTTTTGTGACTCTTTTTTTCTAATTCTGTTCCAAAAAACATTAATTAAGGGGGTTAGCACGAAAAGCGAAGTGGATCTATACTTGTTTCTAGTATAGTAAGATACCATCACTCAACCACTCAAGTAAAATTGGGGTACAGAATAACACTTCAGCTGAATCAACAATTGATCATCGAGACAGGTTGATATAATAGCAATTCATTCAACGAAATAGCCTCCTGTGAAAGGCTGGGAAATAGAGGCTTGGGCAGCACTTCGACCGATCTATGATGACAGCAAATGGAGGGCCCTCGACTCGGTGAAGCTTTGTGTTGTTTACTATCTACTCGTCTAATGCGATTACCCTTACCGGTATGACAGGAGACAACAATACACAGGAATCTCTTTTTGTATTTCTACCGCTACTGATTCACGTAGCCTTAAACCACCTAAAACCGAAAACAGTTATCAACCTAGACTCGTTTCTGGGCGATTGATCTACCATTCTCAGGGGAACTATAGGTTTACACAGTGTACAGATAGAAACACGATGAAAATATCTCTCATTGTACCCACCTTACTGATAATTATAGAGCCGTTTTGTTGCGCAAGTAATAAATATAATCCCATGCCCCAGCTAGAGCATTAGAATAACATAAAAGTATGTATGCCATCGATCTGTTCAGTAACACGTGGGTGCCCCTAACCAGTGTCATATGACTACCATGATCACACCACACACATTTAGAAACCTGAGTAGGCTTGTTTGGTCAAGGATCAGATCAGTGCGTCAATGCTACATTCATGCTGAAGTGAACAGGAATATGACTGTATGCCTCGTTGTTACACTCAAGGTAGACCATTTTTAGTCCTATCTGTACGGCTCGGTTGATCAGACCAAGCTACTTTTTGCGTCGGTGAGAATAGCTAACCGAAAACAAGTTGTCAGATCGAAGCAACTTGTCTGGCGCCAACCACCATAACAAGTGTTTTTGGCTCATTCCAATAAGTGAATTATGTAGAACTATTTAAATATCGCTCAGTTTTCAGTTTGGATAACCATAATTCATAGAGAAACTTTGGAAACTAAACTTAATGTTAAGAGAGGAAACAATTTTATCTGCTTGTAAAACGTCTTTCCGAAACTGCCTTCTTCCAGCAAAACGTCACTGAGGAAAAGGTACTTCTTATTCCACCTAACAATTAATAACCGGAGTACAGAGGTGGGGATAAGTATTTCCACTTTGCTGCCGCCAGTAAGCAAACAAAAATTTTATTCAGCGTTACCCTTGATCAGCTTTCATCAGTCTCTCGGAAAGTATCAAAACACACATGCCAAGTTGACAATTTACCGATCAGTTGTCGTGCCTAAGCATTCTGCGATGTACTCATACCGATATAGAGAACTCTCATACTTGTTGGCCAGACACCCTGGTAAGGTTTTATGCCGACTAGCCATAGCACCAACGGGGGACTCGAGTTCCGGTCATTACAATGAAACCCACATAATAGACCTCACAGGGCTATATGACAACTAGTAATAGTTTCCAAAGCAAAATATTGAAAAAAGCGCACTGTTCTTTGCTGAGATTTGCGGGATCAGCAAAAACCTATTGTATACCGCGTTGTTGAAAACGAATGATGTATTCCACTACAATGATCAAGTGACTACCAACAAAAAAGAATGTAGCCTGAGGACAGGGTCTGTGAGGTGAATTGGTAGCGAGTTCACGTGAGAATGACTCACGGTGTTTCCTTCCAAACGAATCTACTCTGAATGTTACTGCATCTAATGGTAGTTCCTTAGACAGTGACGTTTATATATATATATATAT